>WOGP01007810.1:0-11550 GCA_015342065.1 Leptinotarsa undecemlineata
TGCTAACTTTGTTGGCGAAACGCGCGTCGAGTGCAAAAATATTAGTTTGGTGTTTGGGTAATTGATCAAAGAAGTTATTCAACTTTCACACCAAAGGTTCTAATCCCATAGTTATTGAATTTACTTCCTTTACTTACTTGTTCACTCATAATGGGTTGTGTGGTAGGGTGTCCACGTGAATCCTCATTTGTGCGGATAAATCACTGCCATCTTAAAAACACCTTAAATCTACCATCCCCCACTATTGGAAATATTTGATATAATCCAACGCCTTCGTGGTGTCAGCCAGGAGAGTAGGCAATGTTGCCAATGCTGGTGATTTATCACCAGATTCGGTGATTTTCATGTCAATGTGGTGATTTGGTGATTATTTGTTATATTCTATGATATTTTGGAGATTTTTGTTTGTTTATGACAAATTGAAAGAGAAGAACGCTAAGCCTGTCGCTCCATAGCCTGGTAACTGAAAATGATAACCTCTCATTGTTATCATCGGCATAAAGAATAAATTCACATAACTCATACCAGTTGTATAGCGTATGATTACATGAGTTCTATGTTCAATCACTAATGTTCTGTGTATTGTGGTTTGTGGTTCCGTGCATAATTTAAATGCTAACATTGTTAACTGAACGACTGAACCCAACCTATTTTCTTTTGAATCTATACATTTAAAAGAAAATCAGATTGCAAAATAAGGAAAATGAATTAAAAACGATGAATTCCATGAATAATGATAAGTTTTTAGGTATTATTCGTGAAGTACGAGTCTAGCTAACTAATTGATGTATTTTTTGTAGAAATTGTTTATTCTCCCGTTCATACAGATTCATCAGAAACATATACAAATACAATCCCTAATGATATTGAAACAAAACCAATATCCAAACGGAAAAGAAATTTTAAGCGTAAATACAATTTTCAATGAGAAAAAAGATTACAGGGATTCAATGTAGCAAATTAGGAAGCAATAATTACTTTGTAAATGATGTAATATGAATTTGCAAGTTGGAATCGCATCAGTTCAAAAGCATGAAAGGACGAAAAAACACATGCAGAAAGTTTCTTCTGTAAAATTGCAGTAATCAGTCTCACAAATGAGGTTCTTCACAGACAACCGAACTCAAAAATAAACACAAGAACTAGATATGAGATTACCTTCAATCATTGTGGAACATAACATTGCTATAAGCTGGGTTGAACATTTGGAAGAATTGATGAAAGAAGCAAGAAAACATCCTGAGGCAGCGATGTTAATTTGAAGCGCACAAAATGCACTGCTATATAATTAAAAATGTTATAGGTCATCATTCGCTAGCTTCGTTAACACAGAAAACTGGATCTACAATGTTTTCCATTCTAATTGATTAATCTACTGACCATTCATGTGTGAGAAATTTGACAATAATACAACAAAAATCAATAATCGACTGAATTCTGATACCCTCAGTGGAATTCTTCACTCTAGAAAAATTATATTGAACAATGAGGAATACTGTTACAACTTTGAAATTTATGATAATATACTAAGGAAATGTGATCATAAAATGTATGTATCAAAATAATAGTAGTAGGTAGTGGATGATCAAATTATACTTGGCCATTAACTTTCTGTTTGTTTTTGGGTTTTTTTTTCAAATATTTATTTACATCATATCATTTATATCATTTTCATGATTTTTATTTATATAATTATTATTTTTTCATTTATTGTATTGGCCATTGATTATCTGTTTGTTTTTGCTCAAATATTTATAAAAAAGTTCTGTTTTTTTTTATTTATTGTATAAGAATGAATATTTATTTCAACATATTTTCTGTTTCAAACTTTGTATTTAGTTTTGGTCACAAGTTCCTATTCATTTCTTTTTTAATAGGCAGATTTATAGAAATCTGGTGATTTTTGCTTCATAGATTTGGTGATTTTGATTTTTGCCCGTCGGCAATACTGGGAGTAGGTGCTTTGTGATAGGTGTCAGTTCAGTGTAGGTGAGTTGAGACTGGCCTAAAGTGAACTAAGAATGCTTTGTTGGACTTGACTGTCCTCCGATAACAATTTAATATTGAAGAATGAACATATCCCTCCATGAGAAAAAGATCTGTAGAATTGTCACAAAACTCAAACCATGCTTGTCCGAAATGATCATCTTGAATCACGAATTATTCATTGACCTACATAGTTCAAACCCTAGGATTTCATGATAAATGAATGAACATTGACATAAAAATACTTTGCAAACAATATTTTCAACTTTTAACAATAATTTGAATATTTCAGACGACTTTTATTCGTCAACTTCAGAAATGTTTGAATATTTGACGTCAAATTATTTTTTTCAACAAATGGCAAGGAGTTGAATGAAAAAAAAAAGTGTATACATCGCTTCAATCTAATTTATTTCCTTCGTTTAACCTATGCAAAAAATGCGATTAATTTTGCTTCACTTCATCTGAAAAATATTCATTATGTATAATTGAGAAGAACCACAAACATTCAACCATGATCATAAGAGAAATTTCCCTAGAAACTGCAAATCTTTTGTTTTCAAATATTATGCCAGTATAATGAATAACCACTCACTTATGAAAAAAAAAGACATTTATTCACAATGACCTGTCACTAAATAGCTTCCAGTAGAAGAAACAGATTGTCACTCTTTTGTCTTCCACTGCCATTTCATTTCGCGGATATGGATATTTTCCAAGTTAAATGAATTGGAAAAGTTGGAACACAAAGCCTGACGCAAACACAAGTACAGATCCTGTCATCTCTCAAAACAAATGGCTTTTTTGCGACAAGGCCTACCTTGATGAGATTGTCAGACAGTGAAAACGAATTCAAATGTTTTCGAAAGATTCTCATCTCAGGAATATTCATCACTTCATTGGATGTAAGAGGTCCATGAAAAGTGTATGGGTAATTCGTAAATTAATTATTCTACAAAATTAAATATTGTAATAAGGGAGGATACATTTTAAATTGATAAGCAGATCTAGTTATTCAGAAATCTGATTGCATGTAATGTTCAGATGTTATTTTGTTTAGCTCCAAATGATATCAGTATATTTAAATTCATGAATGTAGCTGATACTTTATATCTGAATGAATTATTCGATTTGAACAACGTTGGGAAAATAATTAGATACGCAGACGATACTACGATATTCTATGAGGCAGACACTTGGCTTACTATGAAAAAGAACGTAGAAACAAATTTCCACTTGCTCAAAAAATAGTTTGCCCAAAGGCTAATGACAGTGAATTTGGAAAAAACTAATTTTCCTCCTTTTAGCTGCAATCTATTCAATGATTGTCCATTTGAAACTCTTGATGTCAGCGAACAAGGAAAAACCATAAAAATAGATTCCCTGAGAGAAATTAAATACTTGGGCATCTACATAGTACATAGTATAACAGCATGGCTTTGCGTCTACACCTCAATCCGTTAGAGGTATTACAAGTTAGATTCATGAAGTTGATCATGTCAAGAAATTCACGTTTCTCGTCAGATCTCCTGTATTAAGAGTATGAAGTTATGGATATGAGACAATTATATTACTATTGTACAAATGTGAAGTATCATTTCAGCAAAAATAAAGCATTGTAACGGAACCACGACTATAACACACACCATCACAACCAA
This sequence comes from Leptinotarsa undecemlineata, assembly GCA_015342065.1. Taxonomy (NCBI): domain Eukaryota; kingdom Metazoa; phylum Arthropoda; class Insecta; order Coleoptera; family Chrysomelidae; genus Leptinotarsa; species Leptinotarsa undecemlineata. The sequence goes on from WOGP01007810.1 coordinate 3,645, forward strand.
CTAACCCATCCTACTGTTAAAAAGTCAATTTCAAAAAGAGCATATTCTTTCATGGCAACCAAATTATATAACACTACCTCACAAAATAAAAAATTCTTATTCCAAACCAATATTCAAAAAACATATAAGAAAACACATTCTCGAAAAAGATAGAGAATTTTTCAAAAATCTGTTGGTGTGAAATAAGTTAGTCTTAGACAAATTTGTTCCAAAGTTGTATCATATTGTATTGTAAGTAACCAAATCTTATCCATATTGCCTAACGTGTAATATTTGTTTAAGGTTGTATCTATTCTTGTTACTTTTTGTTTGTATACTATTTAATCGGCCTATTTTACCTCAAGCCGGAATATAATTTGCTTAACTATCACACCAAATTCACAAAATTTAATAAAATGTTTTATAATTTCTACTCCATGAAGGCCATACTTACTTTTATAAAAAATGTTATGTACTTACATATTCTTTCTAACTTCTTGCGAAACAAGAACTCTGCTCTTATCGCCAAACTACTTTGTTCACATTTTTTGTTCAAATTGTACTCAAATCTGTATACGTTGTGTCTAAAGTTGTTATACATCAATCGATGAACAGGTTCTCTTTACATCCAGCGACTCCTCTCTTCGATCCTCTCTGCTCATATATCCGTTCGAACACTCGGTCAATTGCGGTAAGTATTCGTGTGTATAAGATTCTTGTAAACAACTTATAACACAAATTCAAGCATGTTATTGGTCTGTAATTCTTCGGAATCGACGAATCTTTGCTTTTGGGGAGAGAACGGTCCGCCCCTCGATAAATCAATCCGGAATCGGCTGCTCTCCGTCCAGAGTTGAAATCTCTGGCCAGATGGCGGTGGGTGGTTGGTAGTTTTTTTCCACCAATAAGTGTTCAGCCCGTCTGGTTCTGGAGAATCAAAGTTCTTGGTCTAAGTTGAGTGGCTGCGGATGTTGATAGATATCCTTCCAGAAGGATTCCACCTGATCAGCAGTCGACGGATTATCCACAACACGTGGAGGCTCTTGGAATAAGCGAGAAGGTTTTTCGCGAAACCTAAACTTTTCCGCGATACCTCTCGATCGCCTCACTAGTGACTTCTTAGCAGCCACTAGCATTCGTATTCTATCAAGGCAGTGCTGTTTGATGGTCGTGAAAGGCCTGTTGGCCGCCCTGTAATCCATCACACATTAGATACGAGACGCGTGTTGTCTCGTCGACGTGATCTAAGGCTCCATCTTGTTTACACGTCGTTCAATCTTCCGAACTGCAAGGCCCGGAATTTCGTCCTTCGGATTCGGAAAGCGATTGGACAACGCTATACACGGCGGTGTTGATTTGCCAGATGTCAGCCTCTTGTGTTAGAACACTATGAACCTCCGCATCCAAACAAGCCAGTTCTTGTGGTTTCAGGGGCCTAATTTAGTGGAGCGCCCTACGTGTTCCGATTGTCTCCATTGGTGAAATGATGCGAGTCTTCTCCCCAGCCGTGCTAACTGGTGGTAGAACTGTCACTTCTACCACTTTGTTAGCAGGCTGGGGAGAAGCTATATGGCCCTGCCGCCGAAGATAGGATACGTAATCCCTACTGTCAGCTCATGAATCCACTCAAAGCCTCCGTTCTCATCGGTAGGCAAATCATCGTTATGTGACCCACCAACTTGTCTCTGACCCCTCCAAGCGGGTCGCTTGTGGGAGCCTCTTTCTCGATTGTTGAGAACCAAGTGCTAACCACCCGGTGGACCCATGGCCGGCACCAAAGGGAGAATAAAGTTATCCTTCCCGGGTGCGCCTGGGCTGCCGGTCCGGTTTTGCACCAGTTGCTCGGGTAAGTCTTGTCTTGTTGTAAGTTAGTGGCCATCCCTGCTTATTCCTCATTCCTTATTATTATTTTTATTGTTATTATTGTTATCATTGATTTTTTTTTGAAAATTTATCTGCGTAAGCTGATCGAGCTCTGTCCCCACAGCCGCAATACATTCGAGAGGACAGCATAATAAATTAATGGCCATTACATTGTGGGTGAGTGATCATTGGGTCCGAGTATCATGTGCCCTAATCAGTCTCAGTGAAATATTTTTAAAATATGTATGAAATATGTTTTTTCCGTTAACCAGCTATCACACCCCTACGAACGAAAACCTTCAGAAATCGAGACTTGTGTGAGCTAGGGACTAATGAAGTCTTACCTTTCAACGTGTAATTCCTAATCCGGGTAAGACGGTGGCAAATGAAAATCGATAGTTCAGCCTAGGGCTTGAACATCGACTCACACATCGGCCGATTGTTTGACTGAACAAAACACTCATGTCGAACCGCCCGGCTACCGACCGGGCAAATGACAGCTTTCTGTATTTGTATGGCTATAATTTCTGCCTTAGTGTGGCAAGTAGAAATAATCCTGAGATCCGAGAGTAGAAAGTGCATCTTTCCACCAAGAACGCTAATCAAAACAACCATCTGGAAATAGTATTCTGGATAGAGCCTGACAAGTTCAATGAGAAGTTTTCCAAATTTCATCCGTTTTTTTGAATGATATTCGTTTCACCAGGGGCTGAAAACTTCACGACGAATATCGTCTTGCTTATCAGCCTGTATGAGCCAGAGGGTAGGGAATGTATAGTTCCAATATCTTCAGCATTGTTCATTTCCCACAACGGATTTAATATCCTCCGGAGCGTAGGGCAACATCAGTGTATCGTCAACACAGAACAGTGCCATAGGTGGTAATAAAGCACTCTCAGGACCGAGTTATGACGATGGATATAAGCCAATACCGCATATGCTGGACATGCTGACAGCAAGTTCATTGGAGTCTCAGAAGCCTTGCAGCAGGCCCTGCACCTTGTATCAGAAACATCTTCACCCATGACGCAACTGCGGTGGACTAAGGTGTTGAAGACAACATTCTGGCAGGTCATGATAAACCCCTCAATTTTCGACTTCAGCCTACTCGACCTGAGGAAAGCTGAGATAAAATGTTTTGATAAATCGAGTCTTCAATCTAGTTTTTTTGATTATTATCCATTATTATTGATGATTATCCATACCAGAATGAGATTTTTGATAGTTCTTGTTTGTTCGGATAGCTGGTTGGCGAAAAACCTTTCTCTAACCCCATATGACCATGAGCAATACCAAAAAAATGTTTTGTCAAAAATTTTATCATAATAACATTAATTGTGATGTGATAAATATTCCCAAATATTTTTGTAGATATCAAATAACTATGGCCATTTTGTTTATCTAGAAGCAACCTTCGAAATCGATGTCATCAATTTTAATACATCTTCATGTAAGTGGGGTAAAGTTCTTCACACCACATTCATTGGGATTCAAAATCGTACCAGATTTTTTTTTGTATCGGTGAAAGTATAATTTTCTTTTGTCATTTTCTATAATAATGAGATACTTTTCAATGATTTTGTTTCAGTTTCATCGAATTTTTGGGATATTTCAAATAAAACGTGAGTTTGAGGACTCAAAGTTACTTCAAATATTTTCAACCTATTCCAATGTAACCTCGACCAACTCAATACTATTTTGTAATGTTCCCAAAAAACTACTGATCAGTGACAATTTAATTTTAGATCATATTTCGATGACGTCAACTTGACTAACGAAGCGTGCATCAGAAGAGGAGTATCATATCATTTGTTCCATTTCTATTTTACCTACTATAACGGCGGAATATACAAGTATAATGTATGGTTTATAGGTCTGTTTGTATTGGACGAAATTTAAATTTTATATTCAAATTTCCGTCGCCCAGAGGGGAGCACCCTCAATGTCCACTCACGTGGACGTTAAGAGTTAGGATTCGATTCAAAATGAGTTAATGAATACGAAATGACTTTCTACTATGTGGTTTGAATTGTAAATTGGGCATTAACTGAATAAAGATGTATCTTTTAATATTATGATAGAAGTTTGGAATTTCCAGGTGAAAACTTGTTACAATGCGAAATCATTTCAAATTGATATACGTCTTTCTCAAATGATGAACGTAGGAGATATAGCAGTTTTTATAATCCCCGATGAAATATTGATCCCTTCGCATAATCTGTGATGAGGAAATCGGTAAGCTATTTACACGTAAACAATATTAGTCTCTATGAAATGTTCATGCTTGACAAATCAATGACAGACGGGTGATGAAAAAAAAAAACAATTGCAGTGATTTCGCCTCTCTGTAATGTGCTGTCTTCAGATGTAACTATTATTATTGGTTAATATCTGGGGTTTCCAACCGCACTGGAGGAGCAAAGGTATTTCCAGATTATTCTAAAAATTCCAGACTATTCTTGGAACTTCGCAACTCCCTAAATTGTTCCGGGATGCACAGGAACGATGTGGAATGCTTTCAAATACTTTCGAATTTTCCGGACATTTCTAAATGGCGAAACTATCAGCCTTCATACCTTCAAAAGCAAGCCCTTCAGGAAGAAACGTGAAACTTCTTTTTAGATAGAGAATAGAGGGCTCGTACAACATATATTTCACTCTATCTCTCCATAATAATCTGAAATATTTCAGTAGATTACGGGATGTTGCAGACTAGTTCCGAATATCTCAGAATGTTCCAAAATGTTATTAAATGTGGTAAAATGCTACCAAGGATTCTCGAATGTTCTGGACCGTTCTAGAAATTTCTGGAAGGCGAAAAATTCCAGTACTTATATCTTCAAAACACGCCTCACTGGTAGAAACGAAAAGTTTTCTCATGTATGGGGAATAGAGAGGTACCACAGCCATATACACTAAGTGACAAAGAAAGGTAAATTCCCATTTATATTGAAAATATTTCAATAATATTCTGCATGTGGCCAGTACAATTTCAGCAGTATCGAAAGCTAATCTGACCAGTTTTCCAACTGTTTTGTTTTGTGTTAGCATTTATCATTACTCTAAATTGTATTCTTATTTGTGCTTCAACTGTTAGAGGGTTTGTTGTGAAGTGTTTCTTATTATTAACACTATGCCTCGGGTGGGAAGACCTCGTCGTATTCCTCAACTTAATAATTTTGAGAGAGGATAAATTGTTGGCTTACGTGAGGTCGGTTTTTAGAGAAGTTAGAGAAATTTCAAGAAGAACGAATCGATCTTTCCGTTCTGAGATGTTATGAGGCATGGACTCAAGAAGGCCAAAAACCCAGTTCTGGCTGCTTGGGATCGGTTCTTTTCTACTAGAGCAATTGCGAATCAGTGGTTTGAAGAACACGGAAGGATTGCTGGAATGCGCACATTATATCGATGAATAGGAAATTTCGGCCTTTTTTTATTATCCCCATTGGTTGTTGGCATTGACTTTCGAGTATCGACACAACCGATTCTGGTGCAGAGACAGAATAAATTGAGATCAACAGTGGAACCGCGTAGTCTTCAGCGATGAATCTTCCTTTTGTTTGGGTATATACGATGGACGAGCAAAAGTAAGAAGGCGTCGTGGTGGAAGACGAGATTCCCAGTTTGATGTGGAGAGGCATGTTCACCATACTGTTAGTTTAATGGTATGAAATGCCATTGCATATGATAGTAGGACACCTTCAGTTTTTATTAGGGGCAACATGGCAGCTCTTCCTTGCATTCACGAAGTAGTGGAGCCTCACGTCCTTCCATATCTTGAAAACATCGAAAACCCCACTTGACAACGCCAGACCACATCTGGCTGGAGTAACTCTAGACTTCATGTATCAGCATGACATTAACCGCTTACCATGGCCACCCAGATCGCCCGATCTTTCACCGATCGAACATGTGTGGGATATTCTTGGTCGTAGACTGCTGAATTTATAATAGCCCCCACATACTTAGGCAGCATCTAAACATGAGTTAGAAGTAAGATGGAATGAGATACCTCAACAGGATATAGACCACCTTATCAGGACAATGCCCAGACGTATCCACGGGTGTATAAGACATCGAGGATCTGCAATACACTACTTCACTAGTTTCACGACCATCCAATTTTTTTAAAAACTTACTCGTTTGTTTGCTATTATCTGTCAAGTATGTAAGTGAAAAATTATTAAAATATCTCCAATATAAATAGGTGTTTACTTTTCTTTGTCACCCCTACGAACGACAACATTCAGAAGTCGAAACATGTTCGAACTAAGGACTAACGAGGTCTTACTTTTCAACGTGTGATTCCTAACACGATCGACGGTCCTAACTTGTAGTCGACAAGATGACACAAACCTGGTGTACCTGATAATGTATTATAAACCAGCTGTGGCAAATCATACCGAAATGAAAACATTCTAGTTGAGCATTTTGTTAGTGCTTTGAATATATAATAATCAATCATCGCTCTTGATAATTAGAAAACAGAGTATGGTCAGGGAGACATTGTAATTTATATTATTGATATGTGGAAAAGCATTATTCAGTTCGGTATTGAACATGCTGAACGAACAACTGGGTTTTGGAACACTTGTTGTGGTTCACTGTTTGGTGGAAGTCCCACGAAGTGTTACTTTAATGCGTTATCGTAAATTATCTTCAGTCGATTCCATCATAAATTTCTTGAGATCTGCGGTCCAGTGTTTAGAAGAAATCTCCCGAAGCATTATTTCCATACATGAACATTATCAACAAGTATCGGTCAATTCGAAAACGCCTAATTTTTGGTGAACAAGTACACATTTCCCTTTTGAACTGACATACAATTGAGATACCGTTGAAAAAGAGCTTTCGTATCCTCACAAAGCAACTCCAATCGGAATCAAGAAAGTCAAGAATAAAGAACAATTTTCCCAACATAAATGCAGTAACTTATCGGTCCGTAAAGCCATAACATTGCATCAAACGACTCTGTATCCCCATTGCATCCTGTGGGAAGTAGTCCTGGAGTCCTTCGAAGCTCTGCGCCGCCGCCCTCCTAGTGGAGGGGAGCTCCTCCCGGGCGCAGCCGTTACCATTTACAGTATCTTCCGTGCTTTCGTAACCTCAACTTCCCGAGCTTGGAAAATTGCGGAAACTGCCGACTTCACGCGGCGTGACTTTCCAGGACTTCATGTGCATTGAAACCCTTTTAATGTGTCGTTCTTTGAGTGAATGATGACCCTCGCTGGACCCTTTGACCCTCTCTTGCAGGATTAACTTACTGATTGTTGTTGTTCAAGTGTTGTGGGTGATGTTTGAATAACTATGTGTGATTTTTTGTGGATGTGTGTCGACTACTTCCCGGAGATTTCTTCCTAGATCGCTGCTGATGTAATGACAGGTTTTTTTTCTCTTTGACACGTCTAGCTTTAGGAATATATGAATGCGAAAGTGGGTCGTTTTTATGAAACCGGGAACCTGTTTGAATACTGAATTATTCTAGATGCGATCTAGAGTAGACAGGAAGTGAGAATTCGTTCCCTATTTCTTTGAGGCATTGCATATTTTTGAATACGAAATGAGTACCTGAGTTTCAGGTTTGCAGTGAAAATTATCGAGCAGTGGGTATTGAAAGACATTAGAATGTGATTCAATTCATCTTTTGTGATGAGGAAACTTTTATTCTAGAAATATTACCAACATAATACTGAAATCATTGGAAATTTGACATTGGGATATGTTATCACAGTCAAATTGTGAGAGGAATTTAAAAATGTTATATATGTATTCAAAGACTTCTTAGGGTACCATATAATACCAAAATTGTTTTCCAGGTTTATATGTGAAACTCCATTGTAAAACGAATATAATTTACCATTGTTCAAGTTGATTGAAGTTGTATTATTATTCATCATAAGATGGTCTAAAGTGAGTGGGTCAATTCGACCCTCCACAGCAATCTATAAGGGTTTATTGTGGCTATCATAACAATATACTAATTTTTTTCAACGACCTTTTTTGGGTTTTGTTACCTTCCACAATCTGAAAAATATAAAAATTATATTGGAGAACTTTATACAAG
>WOGP01007811.1:0-11549 GCA_015342065.1 Leptinotarsa undecemlineata
ATTCTCCAATTCTGTTTCTGTAATACATTTTCTTTGCTAACCTGATAGTTGATTTATAAATTTTACGGTACCTCGTGAGGTACATACAGATAAATTGGTCATTCGTAAATTTCCTAATGTAATGCAGTGAGCGTAAGTTTTTTGAGGAATTTTTCAGTCCTTTCGTCGCCCACGGCTTGTAACGCTTCGATTTGATTTTCTGTATAAGAAAAGACTTATCATACACGGCCAATAACATGCTGTGAAATGATAAGAAAGGATTGTCTTTGGTCAGAGTGCTCTCCCAGTCAATTCCGATACAATTCTAATATAACCTATCATATTTTGAGCTACGCATTCCATGCGTATTTTGTTCGTCCCATAAATGGCTATTCCTACTATTGAAATACCCTTCTCTTGCGAAACTTGCCTCTTCCGCGAATAAAACATATCACGTGCTACCCGACTTACTGTTGATTGTGACACTTGTAAACTATAAGTACGAAATGGCTCGAATGCTCGTAGAAGGATCTTCCAAAAAATTATATCTTGCTTTATTCGTGCCACAATGGTGTTTACTGAATTTAAAGGTTTTCTTCAATCGTCGATGCGATAAAAGTAGCAATAAAAGTAGTGAAATGTGGATGACGTCTGTTTGGGTATCTATCTTGATATAATTCAGCAACGGTTTTGGCATTTCCCCCTATTTCACCATCGATCGACACATGAAATGGGATTCACACGTATTATATCTAACTCAAAAATCACGAGGATTTTTGTTTCACTTCAAACTATTGAAACAATGGCTCGAAATTCCCTATATGACTACTATATATTATTTTTTGGTTCAATCGCAACTCTCTTATGGTATTATTATAGGTTGGGGAGGTATTAGGGATACCCACTTGAGATGTCTGGATACTTTACAAAAAAAAATCTAAAAATTTGGTTGAGTAAAGGTACAACGTTCTCCAGTGACCTCTTATTTGAAGAAAGTAATGTCCTAGATATAGGGCAGCTATACTGCCAAAAGATTATTCTGAATGTCGTTGAAAACAAAATAAAACCAGTGGAACACATGTATAATACCCGTAGATGAGAAAATACATTTTTAGCTCCTAAATGCCAAAAATTGGTAGGTTAAAGACACTAATTATCTTAGCCCAAAGATCTGGAGCATAGTATAGGAAAAAATGCAACTTATTAATAAACAAGTTGAATCCAAATTCAAGAAAGAAGTAAAAAATTGCCTCAGAAATTCTGATAAAACTCTGTTTCATCAAATTATTAATCAACACAGTTTCTCAAAAATAAAGCCCCCTGTAGAATGAACTCAATAAAAAATATTTAAATTCAATCCTATCATTTCCTTATGTGTTTCATATTATGTATATAGTTTTTTATGCTAATTTATTTTCATCAGTTTATATCTATTCATTGAATAGAATACTCTTACATACATAATTTTTAGTTTAGTTATAGTTTAGAATTTGGCAATATCACGCACAAGGAACATTTTTTCGGAAATGTTGCTTTTGTGATGCCTACGTTCATTTACCGAATCTCTGTTATATACATGTGATCAATATGATGAATAAACATTATTATTATTATTATTATATATTCTTCAAATGAATATACCATTTTGACACGATCTTCACTGACTGAAATGATGAGATGCCTTGACAATAATATAAACTTGTTTCGGTTCTGTCAATCATGTCTAATGTAAGTAGGTACCTATAGATATATATAGTAATAGTAGCAGTTTATTTAAATAGGAATTCCTAATAAAAATAATAAAAAACATTTAACTTAATTAAGTATTAATTTAAAATCAATAAGAAAAAGAAAAGGAATTCATATGAGTATAAAACTAATCACTAATATTATATGCCTAGTAAGCAACATTGGGTTGATTTATGATGTATTAAATTAGTTTGTGTTCGAACATTGTTACTGCCCTTGTATTTTTTATCATTTTTATAACCTTTGAAGAACAGAGAATTCATGGCCATTTTCAGATTTGTTCTATTTATATGAAAATTTACTCTATTTCTAGTGTAATAATGGTGGATGCTATGATTTAAAATAACAAATTCATTAAAATATTCAGGTTGACCTTCCTGTGTTGACTTGAATATGAATGTCATAGTCATATAAAACAATCAGCTTACAACTGGTAACGATTTCAGTGCATCCATCATTAAAGCTATAGGTGTTAATTTATTACATGCCAGAATTACCCTCATCCCTCTATTTTGAATTTTTTTTTAATTGAGATTTTTCATTCAAATATAATAATGAGCTGCAATAATCAAAATGTGGTTGAATGATGTAATTATAGCAAGTAATTCGAGAGTTTATGGAAAGATGACTTGATATTCTTGAAAAGAAAAAAAATTTTTTCGATATTTTATTTTTGATGTACTTCGCATGCTTGTGAAAATTCAGATTATTATCAACATTGAATCCAAGATATTTAAATTCAGTTTCAATTTGTAGTTGAGTATTTTCTATTTTCATTTTATGTCATATATCATATTGATCATAACTATATCTATTCACAATTATCATTGCCTTCGTTTTTTGAACATTGAATTTCAGTTTGTTCATTTTCAATGTATAGGTACTATATATTTTTGTAATGGCTGCATTTCGATCGATATTACTTTTAGAAATTAGTGTCATCTGCAAAAAGATTTATGAATTCACACTATATATTACTCAAGCCTATGTCATTCAAATACAAAATGAATAAAAGTGGCCCCAACACACTGCCTTGTGGTACTTCAGATTGAATTGTTATTTTCTCAGAAATTGAATCGCCCACTTTGATCCGCCGCCTTCTATTGCTCAAATAACTCCTAAACCATCCTAGAACTTTACCAGAGAAACCCAATATTTCCAACTTTTTCAACTAAATGCTTCTATCTATAGTTTCGAACGCCCTTTTGAAATCAACAAAAATAGCCACAATATACTTTCTCTTATTCATTTTTTTTTTCATTTGGAGTGTTTTTCCTGAAAGCTGACTGATTCAACATAATTATTTGATCGAGATCTAAAAACTCTTCAACTTGTCTATACACTGCTTTTCAAACATCTTTTCCAGTCCGGGCAATGTATTAACAGAACGAAAATTTATCACTTCTGTTGTGGTCGTAATTTTTGGTATAGGTACTATTGTTGTTAAATTTTATTTCTCTTTGATACTTAAAGTTTCGAATTTCGACATCTGAATTTTACTTTTCCTTTGTTTTCAATCCATGTTTGATTTTGTATACTTTCAACAATATCTTTTATACTTTCCCCATAAATATATATTGAAAATTGAAATAGTTCGCCATCTCATCTTCCTTTCTCAAAATTTTGATTTTGTTATTGATATTAAAGTTTATTTTTTCAAAATTTTTTTTTATCACAGGTTGTAAATTGCTTAAAATTTTTCCACATTTTTTGCATCATATCTATATTTATCAATTTGATTCTCATAGTATTTTTTTTTATAAAGTTTTAATATGCTCTCCTAGGAGAATGGTACACTCCACTTCACCAATGAACCACTTTTGATTCCCTAATTTGACGGAAACAAACTGAATCCAATAGTTTCCTTCCAATAGAGGAGAGTGACCAAATATGGAATAGTATCCCTAATATGGAATACAGGCATTTCTATCAAAAAAATGTTTTATAAAATTGTTGTTTTCGTCCTTTCTTTTTTGCCTATTTTGCCCTTAAAAGGCTCCGCAGTATTCATCACAATTAAATGTTTTTCTCTTTCTTTCAATTCTGTCTTTCTATCAATTCTGCCACAATTATTGCCATTTGTTTTCATTCTTGGATATTCTTTTTTTCTTCTTCCTGAGTTGTTGCTTTTTTCCCTTTAATAATTTTGATTTCATTCTTCATATTTTCAACGTCTTTTTTCAAGTTCTCAACTTGACTTGTTAATTCCATTATCTGCCCTCAGAAGCATTAGTACATTTTAAAACGCTTCTTTGCACTCAAAACAAAAAAAATAGAGTGATCTTTCTTGTAGCATTACAGCTCGATAATTCTGTTGTTGACATGTCAGAACAATTTGTTTCCTTGGTAGTGTGGAAAACAGCCTTACAACTATCACATATCATCCTTTCCTCATTGTCATTTATGAATTTTTCACATCCTTTGCAATGCTCCCCCATTATATCTTAATTTATAATTCTTTGTATTTATATTTGAGTCCGGTCCTGCTTTGGTATTCCGATATTTCAGCTCTTGTACTAGTAAAAAATAAGAGAGATAAGTTCATGTGTTTTTATCTTGGTAGCAAAAACTGGTTTTGATAAAATGAAAATGAGTGTCTTTGTTTGATTGTTTCAAACTATAACTTGGTAACTGTTTATCAAAAATTAATTTCGAGAGAACATATTTCACATACAATAGTTTGCACTGTGAAAATTTCACAATTTTCACTTCATTTTTGATTGTTTTTTGAACTAAGCAATGTGGAGCAATTTGTCATGTGTTTTGTTGCAATATACAGAGTTAATAGAAACAAACTGTTTCTACCGGGAATAATGATGGTCTATTGGCTTCAGCTTTTAGCTTCTGTGGATGCTTACTATATCAATCGACTATAATGTTCCTAAATTTTGTTCTTTCAATTCGTGATAACTAATTGCAAAGTCGAAACTTCCAGACTAGTTTGTATGTCATTGATCAATGCATAAAAAATATACAAATGTTTTATTCTTGTACTTCTTGACAACCATATGCTGAATAGATTAATTTTTCTCGATATACTAGTTGGAAAAGGCCCTAAAAATGATACTCCAACATAAAATTCAACAAATCAAGAGTATTTATCTTCGGTTTTCCTCAAAAATTGGTTCAGATCTAAACTCTTATTTGATTGGAGTATTATGAATTTAAAGTTCGATTTTTTTTCAGTGGATATGTCAAAACGATCATATACAAGAAAGTATGGAAACATATCAGTGAATGCATGTTATTGATGCGATCAAATAATATAACGAACGAAAAAATGGAATTGTCGGCCTCATTCTGACTAACCCAAATTATGTTTTTGATTCTGCCTACATTGAAAAATGTTAGAGTTGACAAATATTCAAATATGTTGTAGGAAATTAGCATTATGCGATCATTGCACATAGGAAATTACGTAGATATTCAGGACATATCTTCAGTTTTTCTCAATTATCTCAGAAATCTTCACATTTGGACACATAGAACGTTATGACTTTTAGGTTGATTATCGATGAGCCTAACTTATGTCGAACGCTCTTTTATCAATTCAGTTATCCAAAGAATATTCCTTCAAATAATATAACGAATAAAAAAACGAAATTTGTCGGCCTCATTTCGACTTCCTGTACTTTGTTATGAATACTTCCAACATTAAAAAATGTTTGGGAAGTGGACAATTATTCCTCTATGTTAAAAGAAAGTTGCATCATGCAATTATTGCACACAAGATGTTATGTTACTTCTCAGAACATATCATCAGTTTTTCGCAAATATGTCAGAAACCTTCACTTTTAGACAAATGGAATTTTATGACTTTCAGGTTGAGTATCGATGTGCCTAACTGATGACAAATGCTCATTTGTCAATTCAGTTGTCCAAAGAAAATATGAGGAAAAATATGACCACATACCATCGTAACTACGCCACTGGTTTATGAAAATTAAAAATTATCACTTCAAATTATCACGTTGATGAACCTTGATTAGTTCACCAAGTTTGTTTTTTTTCTTTCTCCAGGAGTTTTAGAGAAAAAAATAAATCTAATTTTTTTCGTACTTTTAAAACCCTGTATCTCAAAGTCCCCTCTGCATTTTAGAACATACCTTGATAGAAGCTTTTCATCTCAAAATGAGGTGAGTCAGAGTTTGTCGGTCTTATTCTGACTCACCCTGTATAGTATCTTATTCAAAGTCCAAGATCAGTCCAAGATTGTATACTTCAGTTTGTTATTTATACTTAGATTATGCAACCAACAATTACTTCTTGAGCATACTCAGTTGCTATTTCTACATATTGACGATAGAGAAGACATTCATTTATCAACAATCAACAAGTACTTATTTTTGTTTGTTGTCATTGTGTCAGATATCTGTGTGAGATCCATCAGTGTTGTTTAAAACTACTCTGTTAAAAAAGAGGTATATTTTGCTTCGGACTTGTATTTAGTTATATCTTCTTACAATCCGTTGTGGCTTGCTCATAGAAAACCCTGAATTCGTCTTTGACACCACACTAAACCCAACGATTATGGACATAATCGTTGCACTAAACCACAAATGCATTACTGGACTCAACTGTTCTTAAATAACTCTCTGGTTTACAACTAGTTGCCTTGAAGTAAAAGCTGCAGGGGAGAAAAGGAGGACAAATCTCGTCAGCAGTCAATGTCGAAGCTGGCCTTTGCAACATACCGTATGCACAGACTACAGAAACAAATCAGTATTCTGTGACTGTATGGGAAAGCCTAGTTTATCTTTGATATTCACGGATTGAGTTCTCTGTTGATCCCATAGATGGCGTCTTTGCCATCAGTTTGTGTTTGTCAGTTGACAGTTTGTGTGGCTGTTTTGTGGTTGAGTCTAGCAATAAATGTGTAGTCAAGCTCAGCACCACTGAAGCGACCTATATAGCGGGTCGAAACTGCGCTGTTTGGTGTTGAATCATAAGTGCATTGTATTTCGGCTCTGGTTTTCAACTATTTGCTTTACAGTGGAAGACAGGACGAATTTTGTCGGCGGTCATTGTCGAAGCTTGGCTTTCCAAATGGCCGCCTTTGGGAGCTCCATTTATGTTTGATATCCGAAGATAGAGTTCTCTGTAGATCCCATATAGATGGACTATTCCGTAAGGAAAGATGTCATCGCCCTCATTTGAGAAAGAAGTGCACATTCCAGATCTCGACGTCAATGAAATTATATAGAATAAAATAATAGAAAAAAGCGAGAATCCAGTAAAACACTTGAAAACAACATTTTAAATGTAATTTTCTCAAAAACTACACCCGAATAATAAAAGAGAATTTTAAATATCTTTTGGATAACAGATAGAAAATATTAAATTTTTGCTGGTTCATCTGTTACGAATTTTTTGTCGTTAGGGGCAACATTGACCAACATTTCCCTGCATTTCTCAACTCATTGACTGACAGAGTTGAAAGTGTTTTATGGCTTACATCGTTGTTAAATTGTTCTATGATACCCAACCAATCCTCGTCATTGTAGTGGCCTCCTCGATTTTTAAACCAGTAAAATCACTCCACCTCCACTAAATTAGAATAAATAAAATGTTTCTAACCTGCCACCTGTTCGTTTGACTGACGTTAGTGACGTTTCTTCACTATTAAGAGGGGAATGGGGCTAAGTTAGAAAGAATTATTTCAATATTGATGTGATAAACACTGTAAATGATAATTTAGAAAATACGGAAGAAAGTTATTCAAATCCATTTATTTGAAATTTAGTAAGTTTTACCTTTCAGTTAAGTATATTATTAGGGATAACCTCAATTTGATAACTGTTTTTTCAGGTAACCATGAAATTTTCCATTATTATTACATTTTTGCTAGCATGTTATATGAAGGTGACTTACATAAATGCTTTAGCTGTGATGTCGGTAGATTTGGGTTCAGAATGGATGAAAGTTGGCATAGTATCACCTGGCGTTCCAATGGAAATAGCTCTAAATAAGGAATCGAAACGAAAAACTCCAGCAGTGATCAGTTTCAGAGATAATACAAGACTATTTGGTGAAGATGCTCAAACTGTTGGTATACGTTTCCCAAAACTAGCTTTCAGTTACTTGTTAGACTTGCTGGGTAAAAATGTGAACCATCCACTGGTAAAACTTTATCAAGAAAGATTTCCATACTATGACATCCTAGAAGATTCAGAAAGAGGTACAATACAGTTCAAACTTGATGAAGACACGTTTTATAGTCCAGAGGAACTCATAGCTCAATTACTTGTGAAAGCAAAGGAATTTGCTGAAAGTAGTGCTCACCAGCCAATCAAAGAATGTGTTTTAACAGTACCAGGATTTTTTAATCAAGTTGAAAGGAAAGCTCTTCTTCAAGCTGCTGAACTTGCTGGATTGAAAGTTTTGCAATTAATAAATGATTACACTGCAGTTGCATTGAATTATGGAATATTCCGATCCAAAACATTCAACGAAACTTCTCAGTATGTAATATTTTATGATATGGGTGCCTCATCAACTACTGCAACACTTATTAGCTACCAGACAATTAAAACTAAAGAAAAAGGTTATGTTGAAACTCACCCTCAAGCTTTAGTTTTGGGTGTTGGATTTGATAGAACTTTGGGGGGTCTAGAAATGCAAATTCGCCTGAGAAATTTTCTAGCAACTAAATTCAACGAGATGAAAAAAACTAAGAATGATATCTTTAAAAATCCTAGAGCTATGGCCAAATTATTTAAGGAAGCTGGTAGGGTGAAAAACGTATTATCAGCAAATGCAGAGCATTATGCACAAGTGGAAGGTCTTTTGGATGAACAAGATTTCAAACTCCTGGTTAAAAGAGAAGAAATGGAAAATTTATTCATTGACCTATTTGAGCGAGTTGGTAAACCAGTAGAACAAGCATTGAAAACTGCTCACTTGACTATGGACGTTGTCAGTCAAGTTGTTCTTGTAGGTGCTGGTACAAGAGTACCTAAAGTTCAGGAGTATTTACAAAAAGCTGTTGGTATTGAACTTGCAAAAAATTTGAATACTGATGAAGCAGCAGCAATGGGAGCAGTATATAAAGCAGCTGATTTGAGTACAGGTTTCAAAGTATCCAAATTTATTACCAAAGATGCTGTAATTTATCCCATACAAGTTTTATTTGAACGTGAAACAGAAAATGGTCTGAAGCATGTTAAAAGAACACTTTTTGGTTTAATGAACCCATATCCTCAAAAGAAAATAATTACATTCAATAAACATACCACAGATTTTAATTTCAACTTGAATTATGCTGATTTAGATTACTTACCAGAACAGGAGGCCGCTTATATTGGTTCAACTAATTTGTCAGAATACAAATTGACTGGAGTGGCTGAAGCTCTAAAAAAAAACTCCGGTGAGAATACCGAAACTAAAGGAATTAAAGTACATTTCTCTATGGATGATTCTGGTGTGTTAAATTTGATCAATGTTGATTTAGTTGTGGAAAAAACCATTTCACCATCTGATCAGGAAGAAGGAACCTTATCAAAATTGGGTGAGTTCATATACTGAATAGTTGAGATTGTTTGTTATTTGATTATTTTTATGGTTCAAATTGATCATAGGATTAACTCAACTTTTTTGAGGAGTATTTGGAATAACATTTCATTTCATTTTTCATTGAAATCAGCACCAAATTTGAACAGTCCTTCAAAATTCCACTCACAGATATTGAAAAAAATTCTGTTTTTCCGTTAACCAGCTTTACGGTCGGTTGGTAGCCAGGCGGTTCGACGTGGGTGCTTTGTTCACTCACTTGAATTAACTGCCGTGTTGGTGGGTGGTTCAAGCCCAGTCTGAATGATCGATTTTCACTTGCTATCGTCTTAGGAATCACTCGTTAAAAGGTAAAACCTCGTTAATCCTTAGCTCGCACAAGTTTCGACTTTTGAGGGTTGTCGTTCGTAGGGGTGTGACAGCTGGTTAACGGAAAATCAGATTTCAAACAGATTTAAACCTCCTTAAGAATGACAATCCTCTTTTTTTATGACAAAACACAAGCACTATAGAAAAATCCTTAAGGCGCTCTCAGAGCGGTGCTGTGCGAAAGTAGTGATTGCTGGATAATAAATCCATTTGGAAAAACATTCTCAGAAAATGTATTCCATATAAACGCAGTTATCCAGATGAAAGAGTTCTTAAACAGTTAAGTTCAAGGTGTACTGTTGAACCTTAAAACGATGAGCAGCCACAGTTCTTAATGTATTTCTGATATGTACCGCTCTTGGTGGAATCAAACGTGCCAAGTCACTTGAACACCTCATGTGAAAGTATCTATAGAAGAGAGATCTCCAACCTTTCTTCAATGTTCCAGGCTATTAAGGTTCCATGCGATGTTATCGTTTTCAATCAGGCAGATGGCTCTTTCCTGGATGCCTTACCTTTTAACATGCATTTCCTTGTTTTGGACGGTACCCTGAAGTCTGTCATCCTACTCGAACCTCCGTTTCATGTACCAGTCGATTGAATGAGCAGAACAAACCACTTGTTCTAACCAACTGGCTACAGTTTCTCTATAAAATGTGTAAATAGTAATGTATTTAATTTCCTTCTTTGTTAAGAAGTTTTCCTCTTTCTATGTGATGGAAATGGAAAACTTAAAAGGTTTTTTTCTCAAAAACTTATCACTCCTAAAAATAACTCCAGAGATTCAAAAGATAGATTCTAGTCCGATTAAACAGATTGCAGCGCTTTCCCTTGTAAAAGAGTCAGCAGCTTCATTTTATTCCAGGCCAGTGCAGACAGGTATCCACGCCAGATTTTATTTTTTAAGTCTTCCTATTGAGGAGAGTCTTTTTGGTAGTTCTCATAATCAAAACGCTAGGCGAGATGATCTCTCCAAACGCGTATCAATATCATAAATTTCTGCTTGCACATATCCTCAATCTGCACTAGAACCTGAAGGTATTTTTAATCCAACAGTGAACCAATGTCTATCTGCTCCTAATAACTCCATAGATCCAATCCTCTCTTAGTGGGATAAGGACTGTGAAAGACAGTTTGTATCTGACACTTGGAGGCAATATGTCAGAGTAATTCTCAGAATACTGGGACTTTCAGTGTCAGCTATACTGTGTATTAGCTTGTTTAATCCAACTGGCAATATGCACAATTCTGTATGATGCCCATCTAGCCTCCCTCTCCATAAAACATCAGAATGACAACAGAAGTGACATCAGAAATAACTAGGCAAGCCTGTCTCTGTACATTGAGAGATTCGCCTTAGCTGTTTGCTGTAAAGCTTTCGGTCATCAAGGCAATTGCTCCATGCATGATAATTGGTCTGATGATCATTACATATATTCAACGAGTGTATTTTGAGCTTATGCTCCATGATTTTATATAATGAAGTAACACTTTGTGATTTTCACTGGACAGTTAACAAAACTGCAATACGTGTTTTTCTATATAATAGCTTTCTCGGGAGTATTCATTTCGGATTGAATTCTATCTAATTAGTGTATTGTATAACAATTTGAATAATGTTTAGATACAAACTAATTATTTTTTCCAAATATTATAAAAGAAATGGACATGTTATAAACCAGTTTCTAAATTAGAAACTTTCTCTTTCAAATGTAGTAAGTCATAGTTGTGGTCGAACTCATGCCCCTCTGCCAAAAGATGGCTTGCAAATGTGGAATTGTTGTTCACATTCAAAAAACTACCACACGTCTACTTATATTATCTTGAATTATCCGACACTAAAGTTTTATCTTTATTGTTTTTAATTATCCTCTGTTAGGAATCACACGTTAAAAGGTAAGTCCTCGTTAATCCTTAGCTCGCAAAAATTTCGACTTCTGAGG
>WOGP01007812.1:0-11549 GCA_015342065.1 Leptinotarsa undecemlineata
ACACACAACTACTGTATTTTTGTCCACCCTGTACCAATTGGAATCAACATGTGATACATTTTTGGAATCAGCTCAGCTAGAGTAATCCGAAAATTGAGACAAAATGGGGGTGTTCCATTTAAAAAAAATGACCGTGACGTCATTACTCGAACGTAATTCACCCTGTATATTAGATTATTATTTTAAAATACGGTAAATTAACATAAAAAATCGACGTGTTTCAGGATTATTTCTTAAAATGACCTGTTTAGCTAAAAACGAATTTGTTCCATACTTTACGGACACAGTATATATATTCTTTGTATTTTACGGTCCTATTGAATGTATATTTAAATGTTTGTTTGTTTACATATTTATAAGTATAAGTTGACATGTTCGATACCATGTAGTTGGTCCATGAATGAATACATTTCTTTCATTTTTCCCTCTCCTGTATTCAGTATAAGTACGCCTGAGGAAGGTAATGTATAGCGAAACGCGTGTTGTGGTGTTGTGGACTGTTCAGTGTAAGTTTCAGAGTGACTGTTGCTTGCATATGAATCAGAATAATCTCCCAGCGTCCACCAGCTCAATCTCAGAGCATGTGCAACCTCATTATTTATTTTGTCATGATTTCGAATTGGAAAACAGACCCATTAATAGCAGGTGGAACTGTTTTGACACTGGAAATTTTCCACGTATGCCATCTAAATCATAAATATGTATTGAGAGGAGAACAAAACAAAGTCAGAATTGTGAAAGGGACTGCCGGCAAGATATCGACGCGACAGAGGCCCATAAAATATATACGCACTGAAGTTGGCAAATGAATTATGACTAGTGAGGGAAAAAAGAGCCTCTGCGACAGAGTGCTTCTTATGTATACGTTGAGAGCAGGAACCGTCCTTGAGTGCTGCTGTTCTGTTTTGATAGACGACTGGAGGTCGTCGCTGATGCTCATGATCGACATTACTTTGGGTGTAGTCAATGTTTAAATTGTAAAGGATTCATATTCTTAAAAAAGAATAATTTTGGGAAAAAAAGCGATTTATTTCCAACAGGAGTACCCAGTTACAGAGAAAGCTATTACTTCATAGTATATCGCACACCTATATCTAAAGGGAGCTAATTCAAAAATATCATTTTTTGAGTTATGCTCACTGTCGAATTGCTTATCTCATTACCTACCGACCAATAAAACAGAATTAAAAATATTTCCACTACGCTAGTTGTTATCAGTATTGCAACCGGAACGCATGTACGCATATTAAACGAAGTAGAATTATTTTGTGTTGTGTCCCTATTGTTGAATATTAAAGCCATATTATTTTAAGTTGTTGCTGTTTTCATAATTGGTGCTAAATAAATAAATACAACATTTTTAGTTGAACCACTATCGCTGGCAAGGTAAGCAAAGTTTTTTATTTTATTTAGAATTGTTACTGTGTTGTTGAATTTTTTTTTATTCGTTGTTAGATCTGTTTTGTTGACTCATATTTTTGACTCCTATATTTCTTTAAAAAACCAATGAATTTAAAGTTTTTTACCAGTCACTATTGGAGTTTTTCCATCTAAATATATTGTAATTTTCAACTAGCGACTACATAGATTGTTGTGTAGTTACTGATAAATTTTTGAGTTAGATCCTTTTAGATTGTAGTATATTGCTCCTGTATGCATGCAATCGAAATACACAGGACTTTACAGTAAGTAAAATGGTCATTTTCTATTTCAGAAAAATAATGAATCTTGGAAGAATTTTAGTAAATGTGGTAAAAGAATCAAGAGCAAAGGAGAACAAAGAAAATATCACCCCTATTATACTTACTCAACGTGAAACTGTAGGAGATGTTTTGGAGATATCAACCAGCGATAAAGACTCGTCTAAGCTCAATAGCTTATCTCTTCCGAGTACGTCTAAACAACAGAACACTTGTACACATAACTATTACATTTCACCAATCCGAAGTAACGAAAGTGATATTGACGACTCTGATGAGGATCCCACTTACCAACTAGTTCAAAAAAGTAAAGCACCAGTAAAGGTTGTATCTGCCTCATCGTCTTCATCTACCACTAGCAGTAGCAGCTCGGACACCGAATATAATCATGTACAAGTAAACACTCACAATGCTGAAATTGATACCGTAGAGCCCTTGATAGAAAAGAAAGGTAGAAAAAGACTACGTAAACCAACAATGTGGAAATCAAAAGTCGCCAAAGTGTTGAGAAATTCTGGAAAAGCCTACCAGTCACTGTCTAAGTCGAAGAAACAAGTGCCGGAAAGAAATGTTTGACCCCCCTGTGGAGAAAAATGTTGCCTGAAATGCAAAGATAAGATCAACGAAGTGTCAAGACAACAGCTCTTTGATGCATTTTGGAAATTAGGCAATCTTGAAAGCCAGAGAGAGTTTGTAGTACGACACTCACATTCAATAAAGCCTAAATATCGATACTCAAGCACACAAGACTTTCGAGCTCTCAACACCGCCTTTTATTTTGAAGTTGATGGTTCCAGAATTGAAGTATGCAAGCCATTTTTCAAATCAACTCTTGACTTGAGCTATAAAGCGATAAAATCATCACTTTCCAAGATAGCGCAATCAGTAGTTATTGAAGCTGATATGAGAGGAAAGCACGAACATCATCCAACTATTGACCCACAAATCAAACAAAGCATTATAGATTTTATAAATAGTATTCCAAAAATTGAATCTCACTACATGAGAGCCCAAACCACTCGAGAATTTTTTTCAAGTGATAAATCATTGGCCGATATCTACAGAGATTATAGACGAGTTCGTGAAACTGATGGTTTAACTTTTGCCACGTTTTCAACATTCAATAGGATATTCAACACGGAATTCAACATATCTTCTTTCGTGCCGAAAAAGGATCAGTGTGATCTGTGCGAAAGTTACAAAAACTCAGATGAAGACGAAAAGCAAAAGTTAGGTCAAGAATATGAACAGCACCTGAAAGAAAATACTTTGGCAAGATCTGAAAAAGAAAATGACAAAAATAGAACCGATGGTACCATCGTAGCAGTTTACGACTTACAAGCTGTATTGCAAATTCCTAAAGGAAAAGTATCCTTATTCTTTTATAAATCCAGGATTAACTGCTTCAATTTTACGATCAGTGATTTAAGGGCAAAAAATTTCTTGTGTTACTTTTGGGATGAAACCGAAGGAAGGAGAGGAGCTGTTGAGATTGGGAGCTGTATACTTGACTATATTAAATCTCAGGCAGACCAGAATCCGAATAGAGAAATTAATATAATTTTCTATTCGGATAATTGTGGTGGTCAACAAAAAAATAAGTTTTTATTATCTGCATATGCCTACGCCGTCAACAAATTGAGAGTCAATAACTCACAAATTTTTAATACGCGGCCTCTCACAAAATGAAGGTGATAATGTGCATAGTATAATTGAAAAGCATATTAAAAGATATTTGCAGTCCGGTCCCATCTACATACCAGAGCAGTATTAAACGTTGATTGTTACTGCAAAAAAGACAGGGACACCTTACACAGTCGTAGAAATGACTCATGATAAGTTTTATGACGTCAAAGCTTTGCAAGAATCGTGGGGCACCAATTTCAGTATAGACGAGGAGAGAAGTCGATCAAGTGGCATGACATTAAGATTCTTAAAGTTGAAAAAACACACCCTGAAGCGTTTTTCTACAAAACATCATTTCAAGAAGAAGCATATAGAAAAGCTTGTGTGCGAAAGCGGGTTCTCCGCGCAAGGGAAACCGGGACAGCCACAGATCTATCGTTGTTTTCAATTGGCTTAACACAGGCATACATTGTCGGATGCAAAAAGAAAAGACATGTTTATCATAAAGGCGTTCTGGGCGATAATAAGTTATTATCGCCCAGATGATTCAGACGACAGTGACCTGTAAGAAGGCCTATTTGACTTCGTAGTTCATCCCTACTGTAAACCAATAACTGTTTGGTATCAAGCTTCGAAGGATGAATAAACGCTTCGGAGTGAGCCAATCCTGGAAGATTCTGCCAAAAGTCCATAAATCTTCTTGTAATCCAGGTGTTGAATGTTTGTTTGGCAAAGATTTAACTGATGCCAATGACAGATTATGGTGTAATAAAGCTACTTGCATCACCCTCCTTCGCAAGGGAGTCAGCAGTCTCACTGCCTTCCAGGCTAGTATAGCCAGGAATCCAGACCAGAGACAATATGTTAAGTCTTCCTATCGAGAAGAGTCGTTTTTGATAGTTTGCTAATAATTTAGACGTTGCTCGGTAGGAGCCAAGAGCTTCCAACGCCGCTTGACTGTCCGAGGATATTTTTTAGACTTGTGTTAGATTCTTCCAATCTCTCCGCACATAATTCAATAGCGTAAATTTCAGCTTGAAATACAGTCGCATAAGTTCCTAGGCAGGTTTATATCTCTCTCTTAGGTCAGCGACTGAAAACACTTGCGCCTGAACCGGAAAGTGTTTTTGATTCATCTGTGAATCAACAACTATCTGCCCTTAATATTTCTCCTGGTATATTTGCATGTGACTTCATCAATATTATTTCTAACTTCCACTTTTCCAGTACCTCTCAGTAATTTGGAACCGCTTTCGAAAAATTTCACGAAATCTCACGAAACTTCTGCCTCTCGTGTCTCCGACTGGTTGAATAATTGTCTAATTTCCAACTTACTAGAATGTTAATCTGAAACGCAGTCACATTTCCATGAGTTATTTAATTTCTGTTTTATGGATCATAAAAACGTAATAACACATGAAAGAATCCCTATCAAATAATTAAAATTAAAAGAAATTATTTACACCGTTCTTTGTAAGTCTGCACTGGAAAGTATAAAAATTTCGATTACTACATAAATTATCCTATTTAATTGCCTAGTCTTGATGAGGTGCCTTTATTTCAAATGATTTCTTTATGGAGGATGACTTGTTTATGGTTCAGTGACAAAACAATAAATCGAAACCGTATCATTCATTAGTCGAGATCGAAACGACCAGTTTTGAATGGTGGGCGATAAAATATAAAAAATTATTTTGTCATCTCTTTGGGTCGTGGGTAGAGGCGACACGAAAAATCATACCTATTCAGAGAACAATGAAAAATTTCATTTGGTATTCCTCCTAGTCAATGATAGATGCCACCTTCCCACTGTGATCAGTTCCAAAAGAACTCTCTTATTTATCAAGGCAATAGAACTGTAAATTTCTATTTTCGGAATATAAATTTGAATAATTCTTATTGTCTTGAGTAGTTACTTCATTGGGAAAACTCTATTAATGCATCAGAACATGTCATTGGGAACGGTCATCGCTTATCTTGGTTATTATTTATGTAATTATGTGAAATGTGACAAGTTGTGCTTTTTATCAGAAAAATTTACAAAAATATTGACAAATTGGTTCATTTTCAATTCTATATACACATCAAATTGCAATCAAACCATAGAACTGTTGAAGTTCAACTGCACATATTCTTGCCTTTGGACATATTCGATTCAGCTTCAAAAATATATTTATTTCCAGCAAATCCATGTCCTGGTTCGTTTTTGATAAATTAATTTCTTCTCAAAGACATCTTGGTAATATTTCAATTTAGTTTCACTTGCATTGTACCATAAACAAAAGATTGTCTTGCAGTATCCAATTTCAAGGAAATTAATTATCTTACAAGAATCTGAATTCATTAGTATCATTTACAAAACAATGGATGGTGAGTAGATCATATACGAGAGAGCTGTGGAGTATTTCCTAGAGGATGCCGCTACGTTAGTGAGTGGGAAAGAGACGTGAGTGACGTGATCGATGCATAGAAGGATGGAGTGAATATCAAGCAAAAGCAAAAATATTTTTCATTAAAATAAACTATTCAAATGCCTACATTTCATGAGTACCTCTATCTTAAGGGTAGAGTAGCAAAATGACTTCAGACAGGCGCGCCCTCGTGTCCCCGCCGAGAGGAGGTGGTGGGGAACGCCCCCCGCTATGTTAGCAAATTGACGCTTACCCAGAAACATAATATAACATAGTGTAACATAGACTTTAATAAAAACAACTAGGTAATGTGCCTCCTACCGCCAAGGCTTATGCACACCATCACATGGTTTTGATATTCAGGTCGATCAAATGAAAACCTAGCTGGCGATGTGTTGGTTAGCTAGATACTCCTGGAAAAAATTCATGAAAAAACCAGGAGAAAATGTCTACAGGAAGCTTTCATGAACTTACAAACGGTAATTTACATGTCGCTCATGGAAAATATCGAGGGCTTCATAAATCAACCCACCGTGACGGCGGAGTTGATTATGATAAACTCTAACGGCCGTAATATTACTAATCAGTAGACTTTTCGGAAGGAATCATTTGAAGTGTTGTTAGCAAGCTATCGGATCAAATTCGTAATCGACTCGACCTTTGCCATGTCTTTGCCAAGAGCATCCGTCTCCGGCCAGCATAATCTTGTCCAAAAATGTCTGGACAGTTTCAGTCTTTTTGTTTTGCTATTCCATCAGTTGACAGCACAGTGTCAGACGGTACCTATGAAAATGGACGAGAAAAAATTTCAAGTGAAATTCCCCTGAAATCGAACTAACAGCTCCTTCAGTGTGATGGTTGTATCTAGACGAGTGGGCGATACTACTACCCGTTACCACGGGCAGCGCCGTACTGTACTGTACCAGACAAGTGAGCGATAAGCTTAAGGCTGCAGAACACAGGACAAGCGTACAACATAGCTGGTCTGATAATCTCTTTATATATCAGGAGCTTGTTGTCAACATTCGGTTTGGAATTTCGTGCAATGAGAGGATAGTTGCGTTAAATCGCCGCTTCCGCTCTCTGAATTGCCAGATTCAAATACTTCTCACTTTTCTGTTCTTTTGAATCTTTGAATCGTCAATTCCCTGTTGATTTTCACGTCGGTGAATTTCTCCGTGAAATTGACAAGTTCAGTCTTTGACGGATTTAGCCTTATCTTATTCCTCTCAATGTACGTTACAAGTAACCGATCTAGGTGAATCTGTATTTGGCGTGTTGCCACCTCACTAGAGAAAGAATTGGCATATATGGTAGTAGGTATCATCTGCATATATGCCTACATCCGTTTTTGCGAACATTAAAAAGTCCTATTTACACAGAGAGTATAAGTGTGAGGATAAACAGAACCCCTGTAGAACACCTGCTTCAATTGAAAAATCCGTAGAGATAGCTTGGTGTATTCTTATCCTAAATTTGCGGTTGACCAGATAAGAATCCGAAATTTTTATCATGTATAAAGGCATGTGTGTCGTCCACATTTTTGCGACAAATCCCTCTGTCCAAACGGTGTCAAAGGCTTTGTGTATGTCCAACAGGACCATGACTTCCTCCGATGAAAGGCACCAGTTGCGAGGTCGTGTTACGACCCTTCCTGAATCCAAACTGTTCCTCCGAAACTAATATCAGTCTTTTCCCCAGAAGAAGAAGAAGTCTGCTCAATAAGATTTTATCAGCAATCTTGGCGACCGAGCTGAGTAGCGAAATCGGTCGGTAGCTCTCTCTTTGGTTCTACTGTTTTCTCGACTTATGAATGGGTATTATCTCCGCGCGCTTCAGGCAGTCTGGATAATGTTGCAATCTGATTATCCCGTTGATGATATGTACCATTTGTACGAGACCTTTGCGCGGCAGGATCCGGAGTAGAACTGCTCCAATGCCATCGCTGCCAGGTGCCTTGTGAAGTGGCTTGCGTTTTATAGTGTCTTACACCTCCTCAAAGTCGGTGAGGATTTTAGCAAGATCTTAGGGGTGGTGGAGGCATTGAACGTACCCTCCTCGCCTTCTTAGTGATGTTTCTATACTCTTCGGTGCTGTCTGGCGTTGTTCGGTGAATGTTATAGAAATATTCGCCGAACCCTCTAGCCTTCTGAACGTAGGTTACCAACTTTCATTACCTCTCTCTATGGTAGGCATGGGCTCGTATCTGTTGTCGAGACATCGCTCCATCCTCCACAGAGAGTTGTCCTGTCTCTCCAGTTTCTCCCTCCACTTAGCAATGGTGAACTCATTCATTCTAGTATTTTGACAGATTTTTCTGACGCGATGTTTCTTGCGAATAAGTATGGAATGAGTATCGAATAGATTCAGCTGAGAGATAGCAATGCGGTTGAAATGTAAAAATAACGGAATAATAATAATGAAAAATCGGAATGAAAAAAAACATGGCAGCAATCAGTGCAGCGTAATAGTAAATGGCTGCCAACGTAATAGTAAAAAAAATGGCTAGCAACGTAATAGAAAAAAACATGGCTGCCATCGAGATATACAAGGTGTCTCAAAAATACATCATTTGAGAAAAAACATGACAGTTTAACGGGGCTCTATCGTTTCGCCGTGCGATTCTTCAGTGTGAACAGAGTGTGTCAAAATACGTCATTCAAGAAAAAACATGACAGTTTAACGGGGCTCTATGGTTTTAACGTGTGTCTCTTCAAAATGTACATTTATTACGCCATTTAAGAAAAAAATATGGCTGTTAAACGGGGGTCTAACGTTTTGACGTTCGATCCCAATGAGGAACGTTTGAGAATGGGGAAATGGGGTATTTAAAGTATTTAGCAATGACATTTCAAAATACGTTACGTATGCTTTTTCGTTTTTTGAGTTTGTATACATGTCAAATGTTAGGCAAAAAATAGTGGAGTGGGGGGCACAGAAAACAGAGGGCATTGGAAGGAAATATTATTTTTCTTGAAAGAATGTTAATGTCGTTGAACAGTTGAAATAATCAGTGATAAAATAATATCTGCGGAATACAGATGGAAAGTTGAAAATTTTTATAAACGTGTTCAGAAATTAAAGGAAAGACATTGAATTTTTCGAAGGAAAAAATTTTGTTTTCAATCAGTTGGATAATTTAGATATTCAAGACAGAATGCTCGATAGAAAAGTGCCTCAAACGAGATATCCGATGCGAAGAATTCAACCTCACAGCGTAGATTATGCTGAGAATACATTTTTTGCTTTTAACTGCAATAATAAATAACGTTTTGTATGTGAACGTACCAAAGGACGTTAAATTCATGGCGATATGTGTGAAGCCCAATAATTTCGATCATGAATGCAATAGAATACAATGGAAACTAATGACTTCAACATCTGTCATTGATGGCCAATTTGCAGTTTTTGCAAGCAAAGTTTCAAAAAACACTCCCTTCAAATATAAACTGAAACTGAGAAGTAGATACAACAACTGTCGAAATCATTCCAGAATACGCAAGCCTAACGAAAAAGAAGTTACAAATAGAATTTGACCTTTATAGAATTCTCATTGTAGTACCTACGATATTAGCATGTACTTTGACTTGCGTTCATCGAGAAATAATTATTATATTTAATGAAAAATTTATAATTTGGTTCAAATAGTAAATAGTTGAATTTTTTAAAATTTTCGTTTCATTTCACGTTTCGCGTCGAGGATGAAATTTGATATGGAGGAGTGAATATCATTAGTAGGGGGATATTTGCTGCGGTTAGTGGGCCATCTACATGAAAACGATTGCCACAGAAGTTGTAATAGTGCTTCTGTTGCTAGTGTGTGTGTGCACCATCTTCAATAATCAGATGTGATTATCAAATTTCTCTTCAAAACAATGTCTAATCAGGTCCAGGCAGAAACGGCCTTCGTCGACCTTTTCGAATCACGAGCACAAAATTTTAATGCTAATGGAATGAATCATCTTGTGTTACGTTAGCAAAACTGCTCTGATTCAAATGGCTCTTTTTTCTATTAAATTGAATAATTATTCGCTAAGATATTACATTCGAATTAGACTGATGAAAACGAACAAAAATTTGAATCTACCTGATATTATAAAATGCTCAATTCTCTTATCTTACAAAAGAATTTATTTACGCAACATCCTGTGTGAAAACAATCTCATAAACATATCACAAAACGTGTGAAATCTACAACATCGAGTGACATCAAACATTAATAAATCACTATCGAATCGAAAAGAAAGCGACGTATATTAGATGTTTATGGGTTAGTGATTTCTTGTGCAGCCTGCCTATGTAATTATAGGACCTCGCCGAAATGTGTGGTAGCCTAATAACATTGTAATATCGAAGGAAGTTGCTTGATCTATGAATATATAATTCACTATCGAAATGTGTTATTAAATCGAACAGGAAAATTCGATTTGACAGGTATTAGATTACCGTTTGTTTGGTAACGATTATGAAATGATCTCTCTGGATCCCGTGGTATGTACTATACATGAGGCTATAGATTCGAAAAAGATTATTGTATGATGAAAATGAGTTTGACAGAACAAAATAGTATCTTTCCGGGGAAATATTCATTTGTTAAAAACCTTTTTGGATTTCCTCTTAGCCATCAAGATGGAGAACTTCGAAAGGAGCTAATTTTTTTTAGAATATCAAAGAAAACCATTAACGAAGATGTGGAGATGAGTCATAGAAGTTTCTCTCAGATATGAACTGGAAGAATACATTTATATAAAAGAATCAGTTTCTGCAGCATCAATAAAGGACTAGAGGCGGATATCATGCACATGAACACTACACAACGTAATATATAAAAAAGAATGGAAAAAATATATCATAATTGAATAAATCGTTCGACTCTTTATGGAGATTGCGTTGATGAATTAAGTCAATTTTGAAAAAAAAACGCTTTTTTTTTTCTTAGCCCTGGGACATTGCAGCCCAGGATACTTCAATTATGGATTTATCAACCTACAGCTGTATTTATCCCTTCAAACTTCATGTTCGAGAACAAACGCCATTGCAAAACAAGTCGCTATCGATAACCCTTTCAATTTTCACATCCGCTGCCTAGTTTCACTCACAACAATGAAAAGTAATATCGATCCGCTAACACAGCATCAGAAGTTAATATTCAATTTACATTCAATACACCTATCGATAGAAGTGTTCATTATTTACAATAGCTAAATGCAAACATTATTCATGTAATGGCTCCGGACATATGACAACCATAATCTTGAAGTAAATTGTTAACCAGATGGAACCCCATTGTTTAACATACATTATGTCGCAACAGCTCCGGAGTGCGATCCGTGCTAACGGCCCACACGATCCTCATTCAGGTGTCTAACAAATTCGAGATAGTGTTTTTTCGATGTTGGTCGTGGTGACTGTCATCTGACGCTGGTAATCCATTGCTAAATCCTGCTGGGTTTTTGAGTTGACTGATTTGCTAATTCTAATATCATATGTACACATACATTTAACAGCATGGGCTATAGAAATCGTGACGCGAAAAATAACTGCTAGGGAGAAAATCCAAAACCTCGTCAACCCGGTAAACATATTTTTCTGTAAACGTACATTTAACGTTTTTTTTTTGGGAATAACTATGGATATTACCTTTTGTGCGATAGGTCTCAATGACCGGGGTATTTTCAACATAACATAACATGAATCATATTAATATCTCAGAAAGTAGGTACATGCCAAATAAGATGGAAAGTTTAAGTATGGCGAACAGTGTCATACTACAGTCTAATATAGTTAGGGAGCTAACTGATTTTGTAATTTC
>WOGP01007814.1:0-11548 GCA_015342065.1 Leptinotarsa undecemlineata
TATATATAAATGTCAAGTGGAAAATAAAATATTAGTACTATTATTAGTTCATGTTTTTTGATTCACTTCGATAATAGATGATATACCTTCATGATGTCCTGGTAGATATAATTTATGTTGACTGTCTGTCAATTCCTGTTCCAATATCGTTCAATAAACATTACATCAGAATATCACTCTAATGCGAATCACAGTGCGGATATATATTTTTAGATATTTATTTTGATATTGTGCTCCAATTTTTTCTGGAGTGACCCTGAAATACAGTCAACCTTCATAAGAAATCCCATTAGTTGTTTTCTTAGGTTCCCCTAACCCTACCACAATGCATGAATTCACCGTTCCGTCCTGCTTCAAAATCCGATTCCCGCTTGGTTCGTGAAAACTCCGTTGCGTCGTCATGGTGAGCGCTGGTGATGGTTTTCGATTTTCCTTCAGTAGGTTATTTCCCACCGGCTTTGTGTTTACCCCGTTAGTTACATGACACAGTTCGACGCAATATGTAATGCTAAAATCGTAGATTATCACGAGAAGACTAATTGTGAATGTTTAATCCCTCGGCTAATAGTTATTCTTTGAATAATAATTACTTGGTGTATTCATATGATTGAATAATGCACGTGTACCAAAGTCCTAGAAGTGCCCTTTTTTATAGTGGAAGATGCACTGGAAAAGCGCTCATAAAGATTGTGGATGAGTTTTTATTTGTAAATTCGCACTTCAAATTCAATGACTTTTGATACTTCATAAGTATAACAGATGATTTAGTTTTTTATTCGTGGTTGTGTATTAACCAATATAAAACCCATCAAAATGGCTGGAGGGAGGAGGGGACTTGTCGCTCCGCAAAATACATTTCTGGAGAATATTATCCGAAGATCAAGTTCACAACGTAAGTTTTTTTCTTGTTTCTATCAAAATGAAACATTGATACATCATGAATTATGATACGTCGGGGACTTTTTTTTATTTCACAGGATGAAATTAATTCAAATTTATCGTATTATGCACTTGTCGGGAAATATCGAATATACTAACAAATAACGAGTTTTACCAGATTTTTTATATAATTATCAATATCTACATGTATAATATTAACACCGACCATTTTTATCCTGCCGGTTAGAATATTTACATTCGAATATTGCTCAGAACATTTAATAACAAAAATGAATAATAATGAAAAAATTTGTTATCAATTGACTTTTGATGATTTATTTACTTCATTTATCAAAATGTTATGTTTGCTAATGTCTCAAAACTCGCACTATTATATTGCTCTGATTCGCGGGTTCTGAATGGAACCTTTGAACTGATGAGGGTTTGAATTTCATGATCATACACCACCAGGGTTTGAAACCTTTTCCTTCGAAGTAACTGACCAAGCGGCCAATAAACTTGGCTTTTCTTTCAAGACCGAAGAAAGTCCAAAACAAGCACCTTTCCCACTCACCTGAAATGCAATACCCTTCTCAAAACGCGTTTTACCAACCAAGTAGGCTCCTTGAGAAGATGAATACGCCAACTTGGCATCCTGAAGACGACAATTTGGGGTCCTCAAGATGCCAACTTAGTTGGTGAAACACACATCGAGGGTAGTACTGTATTTCTGGTGATTGGAAAAAGTTCTTGTTTTGGATTCATTCTCTGCCAGAGGTTCTGGTTTCACTTTTCATTTTTTACTGAAGGAAGTGACCGAACCACCTAAACTTCGTCATCCACAAGTGGAGTAAAGTTGAGGACCGGAAGGATTATCGTGGCCTGTCAGGAAACTGCTTACAATACCTTGATGCTTCGTAATGTATGTAAAGGTGCCTATTAATGAATCCAAGGAATACCGCGAGGCCCGAGAGACTGCTAGGCATATACTATCTGCAAGGAGGAGAACATCTTAAATTTGCTATCAACATAACATGTCATTATAATGTACTGTATTATCTCATACGGCATTTCTACCGTATTGAAGGCATGCCAGATTTGTCTAGTTCTTCGGAAGATATAAAATCCATTATAAAAATATATCGGAACAACCCATTCTCCACCCGTAGAGATTTTCAAGCTGATAAACTTTGGAAATCGGAAAGACTTTTCAGTTTGGATATGAAAAAGTGTTTTATGTGGAGAGTGTGAACTTAAAAGCAATTTCGATATTTTTCTAGATCTAGTTCTAGGCAATGAATAAGCAAGATTTGGAATTTTTCTTTACAAGGCAGCAATTCAAATTGAAGCAATTTCGATGTGAGTGATAAAAATATATTGGGATATTTTGAATAATCTAGATTGAATTAAGGATACTCAGTACATTCAACATTTCGTAAAATAGTATTGTATTTATATTTTCATAGACACACATCGATATATAATTATGAATTTGAAAATATATTTTAAATCGAAACGCGGAAATGCCTTTCTCTGAGCGTTTTTTGGAAAAAAATTTGTTGGGGTTGAAGTGAAATATATTTCAAACTGATTATTCCAAATGAATTTTATCAATATATTCTTCGGCGTTTTCGAGTTCTTATAACTGAAAAAAAGCATAGCATATGCATAATGTAGAATAGATTAACGGGCTCTCTCAGTCAAAAACTCGAAACCAAAACTCTGCTGTACTTTGCCAAGCTTTCGCTTTTAATGAAAAGCTAATAGGAAGCTATAATTATTCAGGTTGCGAAGTTTTTCGCCGTTGAATAAAACATTATACTCACAGGAAAAATGAGTGAAACATAAATAATCGAACATATAAATTGATGAAAAAAAGTTAAACATGTATAGGATTTTTTTTTGGTTTGACAAATGTCATACTTTCACATAAATGTCATATTAGGTCGGCACCATTGTCAACTACGATATTATTGATGCTACGAATTCGGTTAAATGGGCAAACTAGTAGCATTTTTAAAGGCCTTCTCGATGCCAGAAAAAAACTGACAGTCGCGTTTTCAAAATATTTCATAAAATTATATTTTTTTAAATAGAACCTCCTAAATTTTATTATGCAATTCGATTCGTAATGACATACCTACTCAACAATAAAGCTTGTATACCTCTCTTCCTAAAATTGAAAAGGAGCGACTTATGTAAAAATATTTATTTCTTTCATTAATACAAAAAATATATGTATTTTGGCGAATAAAGAGCTATAAAATATCGAGTGAATATTCAAAAACACCACCTTCTTGTTGGACGTATATTTGGGCCCTTTTCTTGACACTACGTGTTACTTTCAATACAACTCGGCCATCAATTTCATTATTATAGTTTCAAAATAATTTTTCAATTTATCTACATTATTATGTTTCATTTTGTAATCCTCACTCTTCAGAAATCCCCAAAAATGAAAATCTAGAAGTGTTATGTCTGGTGAACTAGTTGGCCACTCAACAGAAAATTTGTGGCAATTTCAAAACAGTATCGCAACATTGTTTTTATGTCACTGAAATTATGTGCTGTGCTCCATCCTGCTGAAACTAGACCATCTGTCGAGAGTCCAGATCAATATCATCGAAAAACACTTATCACACTGTTGTTAATGAATTAATGTAATGGAGTCTGTTCAAAGAACCATGGTGGAAAAATGGACCGATAATTCTGCCTTCAAATAGACCACAACCAAATGGATTATTTCTATTCCAATAATGAAAATTATTTCTATTATACATCCCACAATTTGAAAAATCAGCCTCATCGCTCCATATAATATTTCTATAGAAGTTTGGATCTTGTCTGCATTTATTCATAAACCACCGACAAAACCCCAATCGTCTCTCAGGGTCACCAGGTTCTTGTGTTTGCAATGGTCTTAACTTATTGGTCTTCAGTATTTGTTGAATAACAGATGGTGGAACAGCTATTTCTCTAGATAAATATCCAATGGAATTATTTGGATTCACTACAAAGTAGACTAAAACGTCAATTTCTGTATTTTCAGATATTACAAAAAAGTTTTATAGTTCTTCTTTTCTCAAAAACGTTTTCATTTTCCTGAATCGACAATGAAGCTCAGCAAAAAAACGCCGATTAGGTAATTCACGGTCGGGGAATCAAATTACTGTAGTGTTAGAGTGCTCTTAAGCTATTGTTCTAGCAATCCAAGTAGGATTCCAATATATCACATTTTTGTTGATGGAAAAACGGCATTTTGAAAAATATTCTAACAGTAGTCGACATTTACAATAATTTATGACAATGTCCTGATATACTTGAGAATATTTGACAAATAGTATTTCAACAAAGTTTCAAGGCAACTTGATAACTCATAATATTTCTGTTTAATCGAATCAAACACATTTTTTCCACCCACAATAATATAACGTTCCAGTATGTTCTGTTCTGCATGAAAATGGCTTCAATGTTATCATTATAGCAGACATATGTTAATTCACAAAATAAATACGGCTAGTAGAATGGGTTTAAGATCGAAATTATCGTTTTATAAATCAATACCAAATAGCTGAATGGTGTCAAGTACGACATGATTGATCACGGGTTTCACGAGTTAAAATCCCAGAGAATTTTTTTTGCTGATAGTATCAAAATATTTTTATTTCTATAGGTACCAAAATTGGGTGTTTGGAGCTTTTATTCGCCAAAACAAAGACATTTTTTGTACTAGTGAAAGAAATAAATATTTCCACATAAGTCGCTCATTTTCAACTTCAGGAAAAAAGGTGATATGATTGTTAAGAATGTTAGCATGAATCGAAATGCATGATAAAATAAAGGATGTTCCGTTTAAAAAAATATCATTTATTGAATTATTTTGAAACGGTTACTGTCAATTTTTCTTCGTTTTCGGCATAGAGAAAGCCATTGAAAATTCTACAAGTTTGCCCACTCAACCGAATTCGTAGCATCGTATATACTGCTGAGTTCATTAAAATAATTTTTCTTATTCATACAATCAGAAGACTCGTTTTTTTCGAGTGGAATTGTTATTTTGGAGAATATCAAAAAATGGAAAAGGGAAATGTTATTGTATTCGAAGTATACTACGACGATGTAAAAATAAATATTCGATAAAATGTTTCGTGTCAACATAGCCACCATCAACTTTTCCTTTAAATACGGACCTGTCATTTTTATTACAGACATTGATGAAACGATAAATTCACAATTCTAGGGTATATCACATTTGATAATTTATAGCATTTCATTTGAATTAACTACAATCATCAGTGACAACAATTTTGAATTACGGTCCTGTCGTTACTTCTCTTGTAAATTGTTTAAATTTATTCAAAATGTAATTCAGAGAACCCAATAAATTCGACAGGTAGGTATCCTAACATAATGAAAATTCGTACTTTTTCGTTTTAGAAATTTTTGTATTGCCGTAAATCTTCTTTCAAGGTTAATTTCTACCTAATCAATTATAATGGATTCAGATCTTAAAAAAATGGCAGTTATATAAAAATAATGCCTTGCATCTCAAAATGCGTGTAATCTCCAACGTCTGTCAGACGTGTCCAAACATCTAGGAATTTTAAGATGCATAAGACAAGGAATATCTTTCACCCAAGTCAAAAAACTAGATTTAATTTCATCACTCACTTTTACATCCCATCCAATCTTATCCTTCCAAGTTTTTCACAATAGTAATTTGGGACACAATGATACTGAACAAGAAAATCCGTCAGGATCGAACAGCCTTTGGCAAAGGATAAAATAACTCTCTTGAATATTAAATCAATGTTGATATCTTTACACCAATTAGAATTCAACTCCAAAGTGTCCAAATTCCTATTCCAGTTGAGATCAAAAACCGGGTACAACTCAGTTGCTAATTCAGTGTTATCAAGAACTGTGTGCTCCCACCCTCAAATTTAGCATCTTCGAAAAGAAGTGTGGACTCATCAATGAAGATTTTCGTATATTCTTCGCTACCTAAGCTAGTCACGCAGTTGTGGAGTTAAAAACTCTCCAGCAATTTGAACATGGTAGATTTCAAGCATGGTGAGTTATTATTCGACTCAAAAATGTTTTCAAGTGGTACTCTATTACCGCACCGAGCAAGAATGGACTACAGGTAACTCCAAAAATAACACGAGCATGTCGAAATGATTTAAATTTCCATTTTCATCAAATCACAGGAAACACCGAAAGTTAATATCCGTAGAAAATCTGAAGAAAAACCTTTCGAATGTCGGAAATCAATCCTATTTTTCTCAATCTGAATCTCAATAGAATTGAAGGTATCTTTTCAATGATATTAATTCTTTTTTCTAGACACTGAGTCAGTGCAGGATGGCTTTTTTCTTCAGCTAAAGCATCAAATACAAGTTTAATCTTCGCAGTAGGGCTATCAAATAATGATATGGATTTAGGAATTCTGATGATGTAACTTCTTCTATAATTTCTTCATCCAGCCAATCTTGAAATACTACATCGTATTTCCCATAGTTACCGTGCTAATCCGAAATTATTGGTAGAGGTGGATGCTGTTCCACCCAAGGCAGATGTATTTCATACTGCTCATCTTATTTCCTCATGGTTGTTTCTAGAAAATATTTCATTTTAGATTCTTGAATTTCATCGTTAAATTTTCTCTGAATAAGATCAGAAATTCCAAGAATATCGAGATTCCATAAATCGGCAATAGCGGAATTTCTGTTTAACAATGACGTAACAATAAATATCGATGAAGTACTTGGTTGACTTCCAGTGGTGGAGTTCATTTTTTCCATAATTGTCCAACCTAACAAGGTTTGCATGCTAACTAAGCCACATTTAAATTCATGCTTTTTGTCGGTGACTAACTTCCCAGCAATATCGGCACCAATAAGAATATCAATGGTACCTCCTTTCAAATCTGTATTTTTGATTCCCGATGACTGAAGTTCATCCATCCAGAATCCTTGTCTAACGGAAGTAATATTATTACACATTATCGCTTGATCCAAAGTCTCGAAGTCACAAGCATCTTCATCATTGATATTGCTCACTAGAACTCTGTAACAAAAGTGATTGACGATTTTTGTATTTACACCAACAAACAAAGAATGCAATATTTCTTCTATTGATATAGCATCTCAGCAACATCAGATTGAGTTATATATGATCTTTGTGAACCTGTGTCGAAAATATCTCGAGCCATTCTCGATTTACTGGATCCTTTGAGTTTCAATTTAATGTTTGTAAAAATACTTCGGAATAGGTATTACATTTTCAACATTAATTTCTTTTCTGTGGCACAAGTGCTTCAGTTTTCGAACACATAATATCAACATGTCTACCATTGCAAATTGAGCATATATGCTCAATTCTATAGAATTGACTATACATTTCTTAGCAATATGTCCAAACTAGAAACATAAATAGCAACAACTGCGATCAGTCTATCTCTTCTTCCGGTCTGATTGAGTCCACTTCTTCACTTCCGAACAGGTTTTAGTCTGTTATTACAAAATTAAAATTTTTTTTGGTCTCTGCTGTTCAATAATCCTGAAGCAGTAGGAATCGTTGCTTTTATAGTAGAGTCGAGGTGTTTTTTCGTTTTACATTTATATCAAAACCAGAGACTGCCAACGATACTCGCACCTCATTTTGTACTTCTTTCCTAAGAAAGGTCATTAGGTTATCTAAAGGAGCTTTCAAAATAGAATCGACATCATGGCTACTGCTTCACTTCCAAACTCTGATAAGATCTTCAGGAAGGCAGGATTTCACGAGTGAATACAACATGGCTGCACACGATCTCAATTGTGATTTTAACTTATCATATAGAAAAGTGAGTTTCGTTTTCGTTGTTAATGCCATTAATAACCAATTTTAGCAGTTCTCGTACATACAACTCCACTAAGAGATAGTTTTTTCCAAATCTGCCTTCAAGGCTTTCTATCACCTTAGAATAGTAATCTCCGTTGGGATGGTTGCTTGAAGAATATATTGAAATTTGTCTTCCTTCGCAAGATCTATATCATCGTGTATACATTTGAATGGACTATAAAATGGAAGCCAGTCTTTCACATCAACTCCAAATTTCTTGAATTCAATAGTTGGTAGCTTCAACTTAGGTTTGGAGTAAGAACCAGTGGGCGTTATGCTGTCAGTTTCATCGAAAGAGTGTTTCAATAAATTACTTTCAATAGCACACTTCAATTCATGATATGTGGTCATGTATTCATCAGCCAATCCAACCTTCTCACTTAAAGAATCGGGATATTTTTTTAACAATAAATCAAATAACTGCTTTTCAAGATTACTCATTGTTTCAACTATTTGATCTAAAAGCCGTACTTTTTCTCCCCCCATGCCCCTTCCGGGTTGAGTGCCGTGAGTTGAAATCTTCTTCAAACGGTTAATATGTGCAGAACATCCCATCTCGTCCATTCACCCACGTTCCTCCTGAGCGATCCTCAACTTACTGATGGACACTTCAGCAAGATTGACATCTGACCTTCTTTCGTCGAAAATCAGCCTTTACGTGCTATTACTTTCTGATATGTTGAATTGTTTCATCACGACTTTCCTACCTGAATTATTTCATGGGGCCCCAAAAAACTAACCGAAGGCGTGTGTCTTTTTAGACGCGAGCAAGTTTTGGTTCTATGTGAATCTGAAAATGAGATCAATTTGAGGTCTGGTTGAGACATTTCTATACTTACCGGAGCCGCCTAACAGCGATTTTCGGGGGTGGTCCTTGGTTCTGCTTCGTTGGCCTCCTAGGCATACTATCTCGGAATCTGGGGTCATCCCTGTTTAGTGCGTTATGTATGTCGCTTAGCGCTGGGTTTTCGTGCGCTCGAATTCTGTCAAACGTGTTCTCTGCATGTTTCTTCATGTATGCGTCCATGTAGTGTATGTTCAGATCTAGATCCCGGAATATGTACCTATTCGGTACATATCTTGGAGCGTTTACGGCGGCCCTCATGCACGCGTTCATAAACGACTGGATTTGTTTTCTGAATGTCGCTGCGCACTGGCCTCAGGCTGTGAGGCATACAGAATTATCGGTAGTATTACGGTCTTTATCATCAGCAGCTTCACTTTCAGTCCCATGTTGCTTTTTCGACCTATTATTGGTAATAGGTTTTGTCGGGCAGATCTCGCCATTCCTATTCTCTGTCGTACGTGACACCTGAATGTTAATCTTTTATCTAGGTTGACCCCCAAGTATCTAGCTTCGTTGGTCCACGGAATCTCATGTCCGTTGAAGATAAGTATCTGGTGAAGTGTGCTTGGCTTGTTAATCTCGCCAGCACAGCTGTGCGCTAACTTGTTAAGAGGTATGGCTCCCTTGTGGGAGCCCTGCTTCAAGTAGTCACATGGTTGAGAGTTCTTGATCTACTCTGCAGCGGCATTTCGTGTCAGCTAGAAAAGACTCACATAATCTTTCCTTTGGTTTCATGTAGCCAAATGTGATTATTTCTCTCTATATATATAAATATTTTGGACGGCCGTTGCTTCCCACTCGGGCGCATTTGGCCAGGCTCCTCCTATCAAAGTTGACAGGGGCTTTGTCGGGGGGCGCAGTGGTCTTGCAAGAAGCAATGCTGCCACCCATTTTCTGTGGAACTTTTTTTTCATAAAAACAATTTGATTTTTTATTAAGTCACATATTGCTCAAGAGACCTTTTGGTATTTTTAACATAAACATATTCCCATATAAACAATACATATATACATTATGTGGTTATCTGAACCACTCCGGCCTGGATACCGGCGTGAATGAAGGGGGCCCCTTATTCTTCACTTTTTGAAAGTTTCCCACACATTTCAATTATTATCACAATTGACTAACAACACAAAACGAAGCCCCACGGTAGCACATAGCATCCGCGTACCTTTTTTTTTGTGGGCGGACGTTATCAGCACATCCGTCCTCTACCACGGCCACCACGAAAACTCAGTTGGTGTGGCTGTATCACGACGGTTCGTAGTTGATGAAAATATTTGCATGAGAATGTGGGCACAAGATGAGTTTCAGCAAATATTGAATCAACATTATTTCATCTATTAGATTCTCAAAGAGCCGGTGAGATTTCAGGATGACAGCTTTTTATCATACGTGTAGTAAAAACGCTTATGATCGGAGACGTACTTTTTTGCTGAAACCATATCCCAAACACAACGTATTTGCGACTCAAACCACGACAGCGCTGTTTCTATCTGCGATAGATCTCATCAGTGGCTGAATAACAGATGCACTGCTGTACTCAACTGCCTTGAAGGACACCCCCGAGTTAGTAGGAGCGATGGTTACAAAGGAACCGTCTATGGGAATGACAGATAACTCAATCTTTAGATATTGAAAATAAACTAGGCTTCCCAGGAAGATAAATTGCAAAGTCAAGCTTTGTCATCGACCGCCGATTTTCCTCTTGGCCAGAGCCCAAATACAACGCATTCATGATTCATCATCAGACAGCTCTTTTTTGACCCGCCATAATAGGTCTCATCAGTGATGCCAAGACACTTCTCCGTTTCACCTCATTGACGAATAAGATATACTTGTTTAAAGTTAGAGCAATAAAATCTAATAGAAATACGAGAATGTCTTGTATTTTCCAAAAAATGTTGCTGAAGAGTACAAACTGTCATACATTCTTTTTTCAACAAGAAGTTCATCAAGCGCTCTTCCGTTCCTAGTGATTGGTGTGTTGAAATATGAAAATAACCGAAATGAATTATCGTAGGTAGTCTCTGAAGTTGTATTTGTGATTTTTTAAAAAGCAATTCGGTGATTGGTAGCTGCACGAGAAAAATACTTTCTTTTTTCTAAAACATAAAAATATAGTGAGGCCACTCTTCCAAAAACTCAAATCCAGTTGAAAAAGACAAGCTGTAAAATGATGGAAGCAATTTGGAATGAGAATGTTCTTGACATCACCAATATTTCATTCATGGCCATTTTTTTGTGTTGTTGGATTTTATATGTGTGATTTAAGATTTCAATGTATTTTTTAATATATAAAGCGTTCTAACATCATATCCATTTTCAGTTATTTTTATCTTCTCAGATAGTCTTGGAACAGAAGGTAACACGTTAGTTGTGGATTGGTGTTGTTTTTACTCATTCAGTTG
The DNA here is from genome assembly GCA_015342065.1 of Leptinotarsa undecemlineata. Classification (NCBI taxonomy): domain Eukaryota; kingdom Metazoa; phylum Arthropoda; class Insecta; order Coleoptera; family Chrysomelidae; genus Leptinotarsa; species Leptinotarsa undecemlineata. The sequence goes on from WOGP01007814.1 coordinate 11,023, forward strand.
TTCAATGACTGTTTTCTGCTTCATTAATTGTGGAGTTTACAAATAAACTTCTACAATTAATCTTTATCACAACAGTTTTTATCAATGACACTGTAATGTATTCTTCCCTAATTTAAGGGTGATGTCATTACTCCAAATTATACACAATGGGCTCATTCAGGCTAATTTGGTTTTTTATTGAAGATTATATATTATGAAAGTAAATCATCTCCCAAGTATCCCACTGAATTTTTCGATTTATATGTCAATTAACAACTGAGCAAGAGCAATTGAAAATGTGAGATCACCCGCGGTACATACTAACGTCACACCTGGCAAACGAGCTTCGAGCGGTAGCAACCGGGGGCTCTAGTTGGACATTATGAATTGCTGCTGTCAATTCAATTTAATTTTCTTCAAAGTGTTAGGAATCACACGTTAAAAGGTAATACCTCGTTAGTCCTTAGCTTGCACAAGTTTCTCAACTTCTGAGAGTTGTCGTTCGTAGGGGGGCGGCAGCTGATTAACGGAAAAACAGATTTTAAAC
>WOGP01007816.1:0-11546 GCA_015342065.1 Leptinotarsa undecemlineata
ACTCGAAGACCCATAAATAGTCATCTCTCGGAGGAATCAGTCCAGTTATCACCCGAGGACGATTGTAGATACCAACAATCGAAACGTCGTGAACTAACTTGGAATCTCTAAACTTCGTATTTTATTTTTATTTCCTTTTTTCATTACTTTATTTTATTTAATTTTTGTTCAATTGTTCAATTTTTTCACCTGTACTGTATTTCACTGTTATTTCATTTCAGGGTTTTTGTTTGATATAATTTTTTATTTTCGACCATTAATTTTCAATTCTTCTCTTATAGGTGTTTCAGGGATTTCAAATCATTTTATATATTAGACAATGGAAGTCCGAACTAGTGAAATTCATCATGAAACAATGTCAATCACCTTCAAACACACATTTATAAGATTACACATCATATGTGTATGTATGTACTGTAAAGAAAAGTATAGTGTAATTCTTAAATACCTATATTCATTCAACTTTGGAAATCTGTATGTAATCCAGACAAATTTGTATTTGCAAATGGCAGCTGTTCAGAGAGCTTCATCTAATAAAGATGGTTTTTGTTTCCTATTTTCAATGATTCGGTGAAGTAGAAGTTGAACAGTTTCATTCAAACAAAATAATAATTTTTTGAAAGTTATATTAACTTATATTATTCTTTAAGTATTATGTAAATTGTTTTTTAAATTTTATGTCAACAATTTAATACTTAGTATATTTGATACAGTAACTAGGATGTGTGACGCTATGAATATCACTTTGACACTATCAAGAAATATGTAAGCCAGGAAGTAATTTGTTTCAGATCGAAAAAGCAGACTTTCAACTGTTGGATAAAAAGTTAGAAGGTCGTCAAGTGAACGAAAACTTGAAAAGTATATTACTGAATATCAAGGAATTATAAGAGAATATGAAGTGTATCAAGAATTTTTCACGTAAAATATAATTTAATGTATGTAATACCATTATATATGTGTTAGAAAACATTGTCATTGCTATATTCGATAATAAACATTAATAAAGTATGAAAAATCGCTTTAGCATTTACTGGACTTTTCAGAGGCAATCCATATAAAACAGCTCTTTCTATTTAATTCATAGATCTCGAATTGGATTGAAAGTTTATCAAATTGCGGATCACACTAAGGACCAATCCGTGGACATACTGAGGACTCGCCCCAAATCCAATGACATGTATTTCGTTCCAGGGCTACATCCAGGTGAAGGACTGTGTGGTCCCTGCCAATTTTTCACCTGTCACTTTTCACACCACCTTACGTGACCTAAGAGTGACAAAAGACAATAGAAAGGCCTTTTCCATCCTTACATTGAAGGCAGCATAACTTTGTTTACGAGAACTAAGTTGGACCATAAAACAGTGGCAGTCGGTTTAGTTGATAACCAGAGGGATATTATATATTTATAAAATGAATTATTTCAGGTGAAAATGTATTGTGTTCAAATAGTTCCTACAGGAAATCTGATTTATTATTGATGATTATGGAAATGGGGCCAGTTGTCCTACCACCTACTAGATTTTTATTTATGTATGGCTTTATAATAAAGCGCCTGGTTTACTGGGTTGAAATTAAATTATTTCAAATGAACTAATTCATAACAATGATAAATGTTGATTTCAAAAGTAAAGAACTTCGCTTCATAAAATCAGATGAGTTAACTTGTGATTTATTCTCAGATTTGATAAACAAGCGGTACGGTTTGTGAGGTCCGAAATAAAGAATTTTCGATTAGAAGTCATTCATGATTTAGGTTGGATATTGTTCTGGGATTTCATTCAAAATTGGTATCTAGAGTTCTTTGTGGACCGACATTATGAAAGGAGATATTTTGATGTTTTTAAATGATCGTTTTTTTTATCTCATTATTATAAATGTAGTTTTTGAAACTAGCTTGAAATTATTTCCTTACTTGACATATCCCAACCAAAAAGAGGTTAAAAAAATGACAACCGTCATTTCTTATTGAATATTGCCTGTATGCAACTCGAAAGTCTCGTGCAAAGAAAGAAAAACCAAAACGGAGATCATATTCTTTGCGTGACGTAAGTTATTTGTTAAGTGAGCAATAACAGATGTAACACCGGTTGCACAAGAATAACTATTTAGTATACAAACTGAACAGTGAGCAGAAAGCGTTTTAATCTGTTGATCACAGAATGAATATGATCTAAGGCACACATATAAAAAACATATTTTTCATTTTTGAATACAGTTTTTTTCATTTACAATAATTATTTTTCGTAATTATAGAATTCGTCAGCATGAATTATTGAAAAAAACAATGAAAAAAAATTTTTCATATCGGACCTCACAAACCGTACCGCTTGTTCATCAAATCTGATAATAAGTCACAAATGCCTTCATCTGATTATATGAAGCAAAGTTCATTACTTTTGAAATTACCGTTTATCATTGTTATCAATTAGTTAATTTGAAATAATTTAATTTTAACCCAGTAAACCACTCGCTTTATTATAAAACCATATATAAATACAAATTCAGTAGGTGGTAGAAAAACTGGCTTCCCATAATCATTAATAAATAATAAATCAGATTTCTTGTAGGAACTATTTGAACAGAATACGTTTTCACCTGAAATGATTTATTTTATAAATATAAAATATCCCCCCGATTATTAACTAAACCAACTGTCACTCTTGTATGGTCCTACTTACTCAAATGTAAACAAACTCTCCATAACCTCTCATTACCCGCTACTCCCTTGATCATACTTTGTACAGAAAAGGATAGTACGATACATGTATTGTATTGGGAAGGGATGGCAACTCTAAGTCTTATTATTACTCTGAGTACGTGACGTGAGCGAGCTGCCACACTACTATACAGCGCGTTATTGTTTCCCACCCACGTCATCTGTAACGCCAAACCCGTGTGGAGTGAGCAAGATAGGAAAAATAATGAAGTACTATAACTCAAAGTAGAGGGTTGTGGGGACAAAGATCCCGAACATCCTTACTCTCCACTACTTGCAGATTTTTCGATGCTCAAAAAAAACCCTAACGTTAACCTAGAGTTTCCGGTGAAAGTCGGGGCCAATTGGTGTGCTTTTGACAAGGCTCGCGGAAATTAATATTTGAAGGCTTGTGTGCCTGTGCAATTCTCTAGAAATCGTTATTAATGTACTGTGAAGTGTCGTGAGTACATTATTTTACTAGTTCAGACACGTAAAGCAAAGAACTCGATTCTGCCTACTCTTTACCACTTGTAGATTGAATCTTTGACGAAGATTGACGCCGAAGAAAACAATTAACTTTAAGAGTGACAGCATTGCCCCGAGTAAGACTACTGCGTCCCCACACAAAAACTCCTGTCAACAGTTGAGATGAGGGAAGCACACGAGTGAGAAGCAACTGTCATACAAAGGAAGAGAGAGATAGAGAATTAACTTTAACCTAAACCTGACCTCCACCTCATAAATCAGTCTCATGGTGGCCGTGGTAGTGGACGGTCGTGTTGATAACGTCCATCCACAAAGAAGGTACGCGGATACCATGTGCTATTGTGGGGCTCTTTTTTGTGTTGTGATAGTCCATTGTAATAAATATTGAAATGTATGAAAGTTTTTAAAAAGTTAAGTTTATGTGCCCCTTTATTCACGCCGGTATCCAGGCCGGGGGTTCGGATAACCACGTAAAGGGGCCTTATATGTGAAGTCAAAAATCCGAAGGTCTTCTGAGCAAGAGACGATAATAAAAAAGTACAGTGTTTTTTTATTATAAAAAGTGTGACAAAAAAGCTGCGCTTCCCCGACGAAACTTCTGTCAAATTGATATAGGAGGAGCCTGGGACAAATGCGCGTGAGTGAGAAGCAACGGCACCGTATAGAAATAGAAGTAAACACTTTTATGTACGGTGTATGGTGGCAACGGCCATTAACTCAGAGAGAGAGAGAGAGAAACAGACCTCACAAATGTGATGTATAGGAGAAGAAGAGTTGTTTTTTTTTTCATTTTAATCATATTTCAATGCCAAGTAGTTTTTAAGTTATTGTGAGAGGTCAATCTGCAAATTTGAGTTACAGTACCGTGAACAGTGAGTACATTAATGAGATTAATTTTTGACATTTGAGGCGGGCATAATTAATTTTTTTTTGCTGATACCACATAGGATTTACCTCTAAAAATTTGTTTTGAAGGTCAACTATTTGAGTACAATTGATAAAACTGTACTTTTTTTTATTTGAATTTGGTAGGTACCTATTTCAACCCAAATTTTTTTCTTGAAAAGTATTTTTCGGTTATGTAGCAATAGGAGCATGTACGAGAAATATTTTCTTTGAGTTTCCTCATGATCTGAATGGAACTGTCTTATCAGGAGATGCTTCTGTGATCTGTGCATTTTCTGCAATTCTGAACATGTGGATTTTAACATCAGTCAAAATTGGGATATTGTTCAAATATATGGAGTACTTGCTACGTATACTACATATATTATTATGGTCGAAAACATGCAGAGAAAATTCTTCGAGTATTTGACTTTAAAAGTTTACTTAACATATCATTTGTGGGGCCCATTACCAGCTGATGTTGAACATATTAAGTTTCGAAAATTTAGAATTAGATGATTCAGAGTCTATTTCATGTATTTACAGACTGATTCATACCCTTGAGGTACTCCTGACGTTATATGAATGATAGTTACCTAGCATTTCCTACGATAACCTGCTGAGATCGTCCAGTCAAAAAGCTTTGAAACCGTGATATGAGACATATCTGAGAAACCAAATAGTCTTATGTTATGTTACATATTGTGATCCACATGATCAAATGCCTTGGAGAAGTCTGTATAGACTGTATCCATCTTCAGAAGCTCTAATATTTTGCTCAAACACCAATAGGTTGGTAACTGAAAACTTTTTCATAGAAAAACTGTTGATTATTTATGAAATGGTCTTTACAATAAAATTTTAACAACTAAAATTCTGCATAACTGAAAATATGGCAGTGATTTCGTTCTATTTATAATTTCATAATCTTATAATCATAATCATAATAGTTTTCTTTATTTCCTAGGTTTTCAAAAGATATGATGAATAATTCACTACATAATGACATTCAAATTGGAAGCTCAAATCCAGAGAAAATTTGCATATTAGATGCTGGTGCTCAATATGGGAAAGTTATTGATAGAAAAGTGAGGGAGTTGTGTGTTGAATCACATTTACTGCCTTTAGACACGCCAGCCTTCAGCATAAAAGAAGGAGGATATAAAGGAATTATTATATCTGGAGGACCCAATTCTGTATACGGTGAAGACGCTCCCAAATATGATGCTGATATTTTCAGGATAGGACTGCCTGTTTTAGGTATGTTGTTTGTGCATTTTCTTTTGAATTTTAATTGACTCGCAAAACTTGTTCAGTACTGTTTAATTCTTTGGTGGAAAATAAAAAAAATATAATAGCACAATATTAGGTTTTGAGGTATTGTTTAGTGACGTGTATTCTAAATTTTGAAAACTATTACTTGGTTTTCAGAAGGCAAAAGGCACAAATGGTGCAATATTTTCCTTTCTTGAACATGTCTACACACATCTCAACAATGGTAAGGTCGTAACTGCAGTATTCTGTGATTTCTCCAAAGCTTCTGAGTGTGTAAATCATGAACTTCTTTTGCAAAAGTTGCACTACTATGGCTTTAGAGGAGTGTGTGGTGACTGGTTCAGGTCTTACTTAAGTGATAGAAAACAGTTAATAAGATTAAACGAAAAACTATCAGACACTAAGGTAATCTTATGTGGCGTTCCACAAGAATCAGTACTGGGCCCGATTCTTTTCCTTATATATGTAAATGACCTTGTTACTATCTCTATTCAAGGAATATTTAAGATCTTTGCGGATGACACCACTCTTCTTTGGCATGGAAAAATACTTCTAATATGAAAGAGACTATCTGTAGTGATTTAAAAGTTGTAAAAAAATGGTGTGACGCAAACTACTTGTGCTTTAATATTAAAAAAACAAACCTACTCACCTTCAGCTGTAATATTAACAAATTTTGGGAAAGAAAGTTTTTGGCTTTCCACTACTCCAACTTGATTATAGCAAGATGGAGTAGTAGAAAGCCAAAAACTTTCTTTCCCAAAAAAATTATTTGATTGAGTCCAATACTAAGGCGCTATGCTTAATTAGTACTAGCTGTAATAGCTGTTCTCAAAGACTATAACATTAAACGACACTATGAATCGAAACATCTTGAAAGATTTTGATGTCATTGCAAATGAAATTAAGCTTTTTCAAAATCCTTTTGATTCTGACATTGAAACCCTGGCTCCTGAAGTCCAAATGGAAATTATTGATTTACGGTGCAGTGATATGCTTAAGAACAAATATCAAAATTCATTTGTTGAAATTTCATAAGAGTCTTGATAATCTGCATAAACTTGCTCGTGGGTTGTTTTCTGTTTTTGGTACTACTTACTCGTGTGAGAAAACGTTTTCCAAGATGAAGTACACAAATAATGTTTACAGATATGGGGATTTTTGTGAGCAGTTATTTACTGAGTTATAAATGTTAACTGTGATATCCATGTATATTTTAAATTGTGTCACTTACATTATAAATCATTACCATGAGTTTCAGCAAAGGGATACTATCCACATAGCTGCTGGTTAAACTCTCAGGGAAAATTATAATCTGATAGTTCCTGTACACAAATGAACATCTGTGTCAAACAGACCTCATGTTATGTCTACGAAAATATTTAATAAACTTCCAACATTCATTAAGGAAATTTCAAATCTCATTCATTTCAAAAATAGCGTTAAAATATTCTCTACAAAAATGCCTTTTATTCACTTGATGAATATTTTCAAACTGCTTGACATCACGATTGTTTGTTTGTTTTCTATTCTACTGTTTATACTATGTTTTTAATTGTTTTATATAATTATCTTCTACATCCACTATTGATTTAACTTTTTTTTATGTATGTTCCATATTTCATCACTTGATATTTTTCAACTCCAATCTTTACTGTGTATATGACGATTTCCATGCTTGTAAAAGAGTCTCAGGAAAAATAAAGTATTGTATTGTATTATATAGTATTGTATATCACAGGGGTGCATAGAAAATTGTCTTCCAAGTCAACTGAGTACCAATTCATGAATAATAGGTATTATTAATTTTCGCCAAGTAAAGGGTCAGTGTATTCAAAAAACTGTTCACCATCTTTTGGAGTCACCATGTTGGATATAGAGTGACATAATTTCATTTTTCATATTTTCAGCAAAATTCCTCATTTGATAAATAATTCAAATTTAAAAAATAACTACTCCGCCATTAGCTAACAATGCATTGAAATTCAAATTGAACATATATTCGAAGTTCAGCTCAGGATAACTGCTTTAAAATTCAGTTGCGGGATTTGATCTGAACAAACAACTTGTAACAACCATACTAAAATAATAATAAATAATATACTTACACTGCTTCATTAATGTTTTTGGTTGAATTTCTTTATTCAACACCAGTTGTAGCTTTGATAAGAGTTCGTTACGTTTAGCATATTTTCGTTTGTTTTCTTTTGATGACTACTTGTAAAGTTTGTTTACTATAAATATTTCTTAGCCTTTTTTAATACGTAAAATCTGTTATTTTGGTAACAGATTGATAAAAATATATTCACTGATACTATCCCAAACTAATCCCTAAATAAATATAACAATGAAATAATGCAACGAGTTAGAATATAAAACTGTGTTTTTTTAAATATAGTAAAATCGGAATTCAGAATATATTAGGAGAGAGACAGACAATAAAATAACATTTATCTTTCAATTAAATTATTTCGTGAGCTCCACTATGTAATACTCTCAGTATAAATCTTCAACCTTTCGAAAAACAATAAATAAAAAACCTAACGCTCTTCAGAAGACGAATAAAAACTCTCTTGATAGCTTTATTACCTTCGTATAATGGTTACGCATATATGGCCAATATGCGTACACAATATGGCCCTAATTAGCGCGCAGCGACCCGGAAGTGCTCAATTAATAATAATGATTGTGCCCTGTGAACAGGTATGCTCCGTATACAGGGCGAGCCTTTTGTTCTCCCGCACCGGAACTCGACGTCTGAAGTTTTGCGAAGTGGAAACTGATATTTTGTACCGACACTCGGAGTCTTGTGAAAAAATTTCGAAAGCAGATTAACAAAGTTATGGTTCAGAATATATTGATGAATCAGTAACCACCATGTTTGGAAATGTTCCTGCGGACCTGACAAGATCGACAAAATAATTATCCACAGTAAACTATTTACATATACACCATTCTTAGCTTTCTTCAGATAGATATTTCATTTTTCAGTATATTGTAACGAAATGGTTATTTTTGAAATGAAAACATAAATAGGCAAATTAAAACTATAGAAGAGATATATGTTATCATTATAATAAGCACAGTTTTATCTAGGTACACATTTTTAACACTATAAAAATATAATTGGATTGTGTTTTTCTCCGTTAGTGAAGACAAATATTTCCCCGTGTTTCAAAGGCGTACAAGGGAATTTCGTAAATTATGAGAGAAGAAATGATCAAAGTTTTATTATTTTGAGACGACTGACTGTCTTCGGTTTCAATTGCATTACTTTTTGATAGCTTGAATATACTAATTGTTTTCAATTTTTACTCGGAAACCCTTGATGAAACCAGAACCCAATGACAAAGCATTTGTGATCGAACAACTGAAAACTTTCAAGTCACAGCAGCGGTGTAAGACCTACTATATAGTCCTTTGATTGAAAACTTGCAAAATATTTTGTAACTATGCTACTTATACTTTCACAGAATATTTATGACCACGAGTTGTCTTTTTAAAAAGACGCTCTACTTGGGTACAAGTTATAATAAAGTCACAACTTCATTATTTCCAAGAAACATCATGAAAGGAAACAAATAGTTTAAATAAGGTTTTAAAAGAAGAATAAAATGTTACATTTGATTCGCATTTTTGCTGCAGCGGTCTTTATTGAGGGGGGCACGTTTTTACGTGCGGTTCCTAAAACCTTTTTCTGAGTATAATACTACAAATTGAAGTGTAATTTTTAACCTATCTACTTTACTAAGTTATACTTTACTAATAATTATAGTGATGGTAACATAGATAATTTTTCAGTACTGCAACTAGAAAATATACCTATATATTTCAAATTTCGAATAAGGGGATCTGGACTACCCCTAAATACGCTACTGTTTCCTAATGGAACGGTTTTTGCAAAGATACTCATGTTATCGTATTATTTGATAATGTGTTTATAATAACCCTAGCAATTCCAATTCAAACTCCTAGTAGAAACTTATTATTGGTTTCGTATTTGTTTTGAGAATATTTCAAACATTCCACGTTTTTCTGGTCTATCGGTTGGTCGATACGATCAACCGATAGACTGGTTTCGGGGTATTCGCCCCATCATCAGTACCGGGCATGGTATCTTCAAAACAGATATTATTCTTCTCAGTAAGATATATTGCTATTTCTACCTATAGAAATTTCCAAAGAATTATTTACATTCAGAAGTTGATAACAACTTTTATCACTATTACCACTGATATATGTCATGTCAATTGTCTGCCAATCGTAACCAATAGAAACGATTTGTGAAATTTCCACATGTGGACATTATCCTTTTTTTAAAATTCTAAACTGTAACGTATTTCATTAAATATTTTTATCTAATATTAGAATCATTTCCCAATTTTTGTTAATGTATTGCACCAATGTTCAGCCCACAATATGTGCCCAATATTTTACATAACTATGGTAGGAAATATCCTCAACAAAGTTGTAAGTCTATCCATATATTTAAATTTTAATATTACCTACACGCACAATTTTGTAGCCTCCCTGACGATGAAAACAAACAATATATATATTGTGTCCACGAATTGTTTCATTTTTGATTCACAAAAAGGATTTGAAGCTTTATGACTTTTATTATATAAGAGCATTTTCGATAGCTGGCTGTGCTGTCATCTTCAAGGCTCTCTTTGACTCAAAGTACTATCATCGTAGGCCACTGTGAACATTTCAAGCGGTTTTAGGCAACTTGATTCCATTTTTTACACAAAATAGATGCAAATTCTTTAATCCAATTTTTTCGATACCAGAAAATCGCCGAACACGCAAATCACACGTCCTAGGAATCATACGTTAAAAGGTAATACCTCGTTAATCCTTAGCTCGCACAAATTTCGACTTCTGCAACTGTCGGTCATAGGGGTGCGACAGCTGGTTAACAGAAAAACATATTTTGAACAGATTTTTTATGCCTGTCACCAACAAAGTGAACATGCAAAACCGCTGAAACTGTGAACATATATTCGAGACAAGTGTACCAATATAAAAAAAAATTACAAAGTCGCTAATCGAATGTATGTATCCCTCAAAATTTTAACACTCACCTTATTTTTTGAACAGTCCATTTACATACAATATCGGATCTAACATTGTCGTTCAGCCATAAATGTCTAATTTTAAATCTATGGACACTCTAGGCGTCTTTCTGGTAACGAAAGTTTTTTCAGATGATGTAATATCCCAATACATCACGTTGGGACTTAGCTGTCTCCATTAGTTTAAGAAAATGGGGTGCTAATCTCAGCTGATACATTACACTACTTATTCCTATGATTTACAAAGAGAGGATGTCATTTAATTCAAATAAACAGTTGTTTCAACATGTGGAATGAAATTATATACTAATACCAAAGATATAGCGAGGTTTTATTCTTGTTATTACCTCTGTGATACTCACTCATTCACAAACAATACAACATATTGTTGAATCAATTTTTAGGCTTTGATGTAGTCAAGAATAGTAATATCTTCATTTTGAAATACAATGACTAAAATAGGTTTGGTGATTTTACAAGAAAGTTTTCACGGACGATGCTTTTTTGATTATTCCGATAGTCACGTAGAATAAGCTGGAGCAACCGCCTCAAAGACCATCATCTTCTGTACTGGAGTAAGTGACCATTTCGTTTCAGAACCATGTGCTTTGTCCATATGCAATGAGCCGTGAAGTTTCCCTCCTTCTGTTTCTGTTAAATTATATTCAAAGTTAGCAAAAATTTATGATTAGAAATGATTAGAAGTAGTTCGAGTGTTAAGATATTATTCTCGTATACATCAAAATCAAGGTAATGTGCAGAATTCACCTACACTAGTAATCGCACGTTAAATGTTAGGACCTCGTTGATCCTCAACTCGCACAAGTGATGGTTTCTGAGGGATATCGGTCATCGGGAGAGGGGTAAGAGCTGGTTAACGGAAAAAGAGAGAAAAGAGATTCATAATTGCTACATAGATAATAATGTAGTGTTTTAGATTAATCATTATATTTGTATACAGGGTGTAACTAAATAAGTGTAAAACATTTAAGGAGGTGATTCCTCCTCGAAAAAAAGATAGGATCTTTCATATAAAGAAATTTCATTGGAGCATCCCTTGTTAAGATACAGTCCCTTAAAAGGGGTACATAAAATTTGTGTAACAATTTTTTCACAAGCAC
>WOGP01007817.1:0-11546 GCA_015342065.1 Leptinotarsa undecemlineata
ATTTACATCAAAAATCGACGTGTTTCAGGATTATTTCTTAAAATGACCTGTTTAGCTAAAAATGAATTTGTTCCATACTTTACGGACACAGTGTATATGTATTTTACTTTTCAGTACTTGAAAACAACGCAACCGTAGAAAAAGTATAGTGTATAATGCTTGATTTGCGACATTTGCCTTCGGCTCGTGAGATATATGTCGTTATTCTCACTTGTACAATATACTGTTTCATCACTGTTTTTCCGTACCGCTTTATTTATTGATTAAAAACACAGTTCACTCACCTGTCAAAACTGCAATGAGCTGAGGAAAAGTCCCATCAAAAATATGTTTCTGTTGTCTTGAGGCCATTTTTAATGATCGAACATAAAAGTAGAATTCACTGTCGTTCACCAGTAACTTCCACTCAAACTAGTCAGCGTATGGGTCGGGCTGTAAAATTATTGCAATTCTGAGCGATTATTCCGAGAGCGTTCCGAATGTTTCAGCATAATTAGTATCACTCAACAATCATTCATTAGGTTTTGACTTATCAGTGTTTTAGCGAACAACGGTAATTATTGACACCAGTTTACAGAATTGATGATGATCACTCTTCAAGTTTTTATATCCGACTAAAAAAGTACTATAAACCCGTGTTGGACACGTATCATGTTGTTACGTCACGCAGCGGTGTTTCAACAGTTATTGAAAGTTGGGACGACCGCCAAGGAAGTGCCAACTATCATCGATTTGCGGAATATGAGAACAATGACGTCAGTTTCAGCTAGCAGAACCGGCTAGACTGAAACTTTCTTTGAATATACGGTGTGACACACTCAATATAACGACACCCCTGTATTTTAGTCATTTTTGAAAGCAGAGATTTGATTTTTGGTACAGGCATAGACCTTCACGGGCCACACTTTTTGTAATACTTAACCGTAGTGACGGCCTTGAATCCAGCCTACTGCGATCCTGGGAGAACAAATTCTCGATACGAGGCCTGGCTGTTAAATAACGAGACTGCGCGCCTAGAGGGCGCCCTAGAGGGCAGATGTAAAAAAAGAGGGGTGCGTTGTTAATCTGGAAATGTTCTCTATTCTTTCTTTATTTATTCTTTCTCAAGAAAAATTACCGTTCTTTGGCTGATATTTACAAAAATAACAAGAAAAAGCATACACATTCAGTAAGAGAAACGAAAAGAAACTATTATCAAGAGAGAACACGAGTGTCTGAGAATAGTTCAAGGGTTTTATGGAATGTTGTATTTGAACTTTCAAGTGGAGTAAAACATTCATCAGGAGATATGGTTATTCAAAAGGATGGTGAGTTGATAGAAGATCCTGCAAATATTGTGACTGAATCAGCAGCGGCTCGTCAGAGGAGGCAAGGGAGGCTTAGCCTCCCCATAATATTTGAGGCTATTCATCGCAATAAATTGAAAGATATTAACAAATAATTATGATTATTTTTTTCTGAAAATGCTTGGTTATCAGTAATTCACCATTAATTTTTAATATAAATACATAATATGCCCGAAAAAACACTATCAGTCACTACGTAGTACGTACCACACTGTATCCTGCATCAACAAAAAGTCAAACGTACCACCCATGAACGAATAACGAATAAACCGTCAACCCGAAGTAATAAATGACATATGTTGCAAGGGAGCCAAGCCTCCGACCACTTTAAAAAACACAGGCTGCATGAGACCGATTCAACCAGCGACATACGTCCCGATTTGTAATTTCAGTTGCAGAAATTAAATCGTTAGAGGAGGCTAGTCTTCAGTTGGTCTCCGTTAGTGTACGACTGTGCTTGTTTTTTATTTAATTATTCGGACGGGATACCGTGACGGACCGGGACTGAAAAATATTTCGATAAATCGTTTTAGTGTTTCTTGATATTTTTTATTTGTGTATAAAACAGGCAGTATTGTATTATAGCAGTGCTTTTTTGTAATATTTTCAATGTGTTTTTAAAGCGTTTTTTTTTTCAATTTCAAGGTGTTTTCAGGTTTTCACTTTTCGATAATTTTTTTTTTTCATTTATTATGGATAAGTTGGACGAAATAAAAAATCTGACGATATAGTCGATTGATTACTGACAAATAATTTTAAGTCTTTATTTTTTGATAATAAATTTCACATTATTGAAACTCTGGGAAGGCCTCAACCAAATTTGATTTCAATTAAATCGTCAGATAATCGACAAAATCTAGGATTTAATTTTAGTTGGTACGATAAATGCGATTGGTTAACCGGCTCCATTGAAGGAGAAAAACTTTTTTGTTTGGCCTGTGTTTCATTTTCCGTACAAACCGAATACCAAACGTGGTCTAAAATAGGATACTCCAATTTAAAAAATTTACCTCGTTCTACAGAAAGACATTTTAAATCCGAAGAGCATGTATTTTCGTCTTGTAAATTAACATTGTTTAGCAAACAAAATAAAGCAACAGCTTCAGATACAGCTCAAAAAGAGGCCATACTTTCTGTTAATAATCAGGTTAGGTTGGTCGAATTGAAAAAGACATCGATATTACGATTTAGTTGGGTTCCCAAGAATTAGATTTCAGTGGACACGATGAAACCGAAGATTCGAATAATCGCAGCAATTACAAGAAACGTTCAATGTTTAATGATTCACAGTTTGGCATTTTTTTAAATGGTAGCGTTTTTTCGGGCACCTCAGAAACCATCCAAAAGGAGCTTATAGACAGTGTGGCATATATTATCAAGGAAAATGTAAGCAATGAGATTGAAAGTGTTTCTTTTTTTGCATGAGAAATTGATGAAACTCCCGATATTACCTGTACATTACAACTTTCAATCGTTTTCAGATATGTCAAAGATGGCAATGTGGTAGAACGTTTTATGGGTTTTCATGATGTTTCATCTGGGCGCACAGCTGACGATTTGTTTAATTTTTTAATTCGTAAGTGTGACACCTATAATTTTAGGCAAAAGTTAATTGCGTAAACCTATGATAGGGCTGCGGTCATGGCCGGCCATTTAAATGGTTTACTAACTAAAATAAAGTCCATAGCTTCTCATGCAATTTTTACGCATTTTCATGTCCATGCCCTGAATTTAGTATTAAGCAAAGCGTGCAACAACATAAAAATTTTCGCGCCTCCGGCGGGCTTTTCTGTGTGTATATAGTCTTTATGACTTTAGCGTCCTCTGTTCTCCAATGTACGAGCCGTCACTGGTGGAGATACCCCATTATCAATTATTTTTCGGATATTTTAACTCATTTTATTTCTCTTCAACTCATGAGTACAAATTATCTATTGAAAAAAAATATTGCCACTAAAATGCTCGAATAAATCAATAATTGAAACTTGCAATCAGAGCATTCCGATATATCGATAATAAGTATTCCCAGTAAATGTGCAAACAACATGTTTGGGAGTAAAAATGTTAGAGTTGCTGCACCGTCAAAATTTGGATGTTTTTTATCTTTATTATGTGGTCTCTTCTCCTGTGGAGGCCCGGGACAGTAGCCCCGCCTACCCTCTTCTAAATTAGGCCCTGTCCAAACTTGGTGAAATCACTTATTTGTAATTTGGTGACATCTGCGGGATTGAGTAGTGATAATAAAGACATAGGTTTATTTATGGTGAATAATGGATAGAATAAGTACGACTAATAAGCGACCGGAGATATAATTAAATTTTTGAAGGTGATCTGTCTGTTAGAAATCTGTTCTTTGTTAACCAGTATTGAATCAATAACTTCAAAAACAATCTCGATTATCCTAAAACAAGAAGATGAGAAAAATAGAAACAGGAGAAATCGTTGAAGCAACTTGAGCACCAAGAAATGAAAAGAAGAGTACAAGAAAAGGCGAGAGAAAGAAGACCATGAGTTGTTGATAAAAGAATAAGAACATTAATAATTAGAGAAGCAATAAACTGAACTTTTCAATAAAAACAGTGAGAGTTTTCCCGAAGGGAGTAACTGAAAACGTTCCGGTCATAAGGGTTTTGAAGTTTGTGTTTTCAGGAGTATCAATTTATTAAAGTCACTTGCTTTACTGTGAATAACACCAAAATGAGTATGAGTGGATTGTAAGGTGAGTAAAAAAAGTTACAGTCATCTTCATCCAATACCATCACTGTAATAGTAGGTACCTATAACCATTGATTAGGTTGTTTCAAAAGTCCTGTTCTTTTTCATTTGTCTACTTCAAACTGTAATATCTCAGTGAATACTCATTCAATTTAATCGAAATAAGCGCAATTCGAATCAGTGCCCATTTGATAACGTAACTCGAGTCCATTCATTCCGTCAGCATAAAAATTGCGTGCTCGAGAATCGACGAAGGCCGTTTTTGCCTGATTCTGATTGGCGACGGGTTTATCGATGAGAAATTTACCGATGTCCTTGAAAAAATAGTAGTTGGTTGGCGCGAGATCTGGGGAGTATGGTGGGTGAGGCAGAACTTCGACACTCAATTCTTTTAATTTCTTTTATCATGTGGTAACATTGCTATATTCTAAACCGTAACAGATACGAAGACGATTGAATGGGAAAAAATTAGTTTAAAAAACTAAAAAATACGCTTTAAAAGAAAATCAAACTAAAAAGTTAAAAATATTTTTTTAAATAAACTAAAAAAATATCGATAGAAAAATACTAGTATTATTGTGAAAAAAGCGTGGGCGCTTGATATATAAAGAATATGGCACAAAGCGCCCACGCTTTTTTCACAATAATACTAGTATTTTTCGATCTTTATTGTTTTAAGCTTATTTAAACAAATATTTTTAACTTTTCAGTTCGATGTTCTTCAAAGGCGTGTTTTTTTAGTTTTTTTTAACTATATTAATTTTTAACTTTTTAGTTCGATCTTCTTCAAATGCTTGTTTTATATATTTTTTTTATTGTTTACTTTTTAGTTTCATGTGCTAGAAAAGCGTGTTTTTTAGTTTTTAAACTACATTTGTAAAATATTCAAGTAACTGAATTTTTTAAATGTACATTTTACGATAACTTTGTCATTGTTGAAATCCATATTCTGGTTTGCTTTCAAATAATCGAATTAGATTTTAAAATGTATCTGTCGTTTCGTTCAAAATTTCTGCACTATATCAAGGCTAATTGAAGATATTCAAATATCTAAAAGTTTCATCTGTAGTACAATTATAATTCTTAAAATCCATTTTTTATTTTTATTTTGAACAACCTATCAAGGAGATTACATACAGTGCAATCTGCCCGCGAATAAATCAAGCAATAATGTCGATAATTCTGTTGATACAGATTCCGAGCTTGAGAGTTACAAACAAACATACATACCAACAAACATACATACAAAAATGAATACATACGTACATACATACAGGTGGAGCTAATATAAAGCGTGTAAGAAGGTAACGGTAATCGGAAACAATACAATGGTCGAAACAAATTTACGTGGACTCTTGCCCTTCTCGAGTTATACGGGTAAAACCAAAAATGTTTTTTTTTTCGAATGGACTTGTTGCTTCGAAGAATATCAAAAAATGGAAAAGAAAAATGTTATTGTATTCGAAATGTACTATGACGCTGTAATAATAAATATTCGATAAAACGTTTCATGTCAACATGGCCACCATCAACTTTTTTTTTTAGATACGGTCCTGTCATTTTTATTAAAGATATTGATAAAGCGATAAATTCACAATCCAAGGGTATATCACATTTGATATTTTTATAGCGTTTCATTTGAAATAACCACCATCATCAGTGACAACAATCAAACAGAAAAACAATAAATTTTATCATAAACTTTTGGGAAAAGTGAAACCAATACGGAAAATCAAAGCTATATGGCAATCTACATTAAATACTCGAATTGACCTCTTCTTGAATGCACATAAGTTGTCGGTCCAGACAATTTATGTGGCAATTTTCTAGTATAATAGGTGTAATATGCATAATATGTATAATATAGGTGTAAGATACATCTCTCATTTTTTTTTCAAGTTGGTCGATATCTGTAACATGGTGTTGAAAAAACTTTATCCTTTATTTATCCACAGACAAAAAAATTTAAAGGAGCAAGATCTGGGAATCGATCTGACCAGTTAATTGTTTCACTGTTTCCAATCTATTTTTTGGGAATATTGCATCTAAATGTTCCCTTACTATTGCTACATTTTGGAGAGCCAACCATTGCTGGTGAATTTTGATTCGTCTGTTCATATTGTCTTTTTACAAATATTTTCAACTTCCCCATTTCTACGTCTTAAACCACTTCGCAAATCGTACTCTCCTTCCGTAATTCCTTTCATTGAAATGATGAACTTTGCATATACCGTATCATTTATATTTGTTCTTTTTCAAAATATTTTTTGTGGATTTCACAGAACCTCCCATTTCGTGGGCAATTTCTCTTAAAGAACAATCTTGATTAGCATCATTTTTGTAACTGGCAATCCTAAATTTAAAAAAAGATGTTTTCTCTATGTAAATTTTTATGTGGTAATATTTGCTGACCCATAAAATTTATTTGATTCCTCACACTTCCAGTAACCATACATTTTCTTGTTTTCTTTCTGTCAAATACACCATAGTCTCTCAAATTTCTTTCTAATCGTCTAAACATTTGGAGGTTAGGAATACGACGATTCGGGTATAGCTCAACATACATATTCCTTGCCAAAAAAGGATTTCCATTTGATTTTGCATAAATGAAAAATATATCAGCCCTTTAATCATTTGAATACATCTTTGATATGTTTATTAACGTCTGACAGTTCTCAACAGATATCAACAACAAATTAGAATAGAATAGAATAGAATAGAATATAATTTTATTTCCTGAAGACAGTACACACTGTATGGAAAAAGTCAAACAAAGGGTTCAATACAAAATGCATATAACAGAAGGTTAAAATTAAAAGCAAATACATACACAAAAATAAAAAATAAATAAAAAATTCCTCACAAGTGATGTTCAAAAAACTGTTCTACTGAGTAAAAGCAATTTTGCACTAGAAAATCTTTTAGTTTTCTTTTGAAAGTGAAATTGAAGCGTGCGTCAATCGATTGACTCAATCGTTTGATCAAGCAAGTTGATCGTTTAGGGCCACCTTTAGAATGTTATTCTATGTTCAATAAAGGTTCACAGCTTCTTGTATTCTTTTGAAATTATCCGTGTTATTGTGTTTGTGAATTTCTATGCCTCCCGTAGTTACCAGTCTGCTATGATATCCCTGGTCGGGAGCAATGAGGTCCGTGTTTTCAAACACAATCCTGTGGTTTTTTTCACTGATTGCGTGTTCTGCCACAGCTGACTTGTCCGTTTGGCCTAGTCTGCAGTTTTTTTCTTGCTCCTTCAGCCTTGTTCTTATGGATCTTTTGGTGGTTCCAAGGTATACTTTCCCGCCAGTGCACACAGTATGCGATAAACCTCTGCTGCTGATAGTGGGTTTGAAAACCGTGTGTTCCAAATATGTATGTGACCTTAGAGATATAAGGTGGATATGCGGATGCAATCTTCTCCCCGTTTGAGCCATAGAACTCTCCAATTTCTTGGCTTGGTTATTGACCTCGGGTATACTATAACCATTCGATTTCAAGGAAAATAATCCAGTTCTTTCTCTAGATGTTCCAGGTTTGTTTCAATTCAAAGGTGTTAATTGCTTTCTCTTCAGCACGTTCCATGAAGTAATTGGTTATCACTGGGTTGAGTGGACTTCCCACCGTCACAACATCTAGTTGCTCATAGAATCTTTCCCTCCATTGAAAGTTAGTCCCCGTTATACATGCTCGGAAGAGTACAACAATATCACTCGAAAACAAGTAGGCTAGCCCCCTCAGAGAGTCTTCCAGTGGTACATTGGTAAACAAGGACACAACATCGAAGCTGACCAGAATATACGTTGTCTTCAGAGTTGAGTCACTAATTTTGCCAACGAAGTATGTCGAATTCTTGACGTAAGAGTTTGTCTTTTCCACATGAGGCTGGAAGAACGGGGCTAGATGCTTAGCCAGGGGGTAGGTCGGTGAGCCTGTTTTGTGTACACTCAGCAGACCGTAGAGTGTGGGTGGAACGGCTTCAGTTCTGAGAATGGTTCTCGTAGAAGGGTCAATGAACGTTATTGACAATTCACCAAATCCAGGTACAGGTATTATCACAACAGACTACCTAAATCAACATAAATACGCTTTACGTAATTTATCTAATTCAGGTTCAGGTATTAGCACACCAAACTATCAACATAAATACGGTTACGCAGCCGTAATATCTAGTCATCGGAGATATTAACTCACGGGAGAAATTAATCTCTGCAAATAACGGAGAAGTGTAGAATTTCCACCTCAAGAAAGAAGTGGCCTAGAAGAGCACCAGTAACTGATATTACCGAGTATGAGTATTCCAATATTAGATGGATTATTTACGACTTTCATAAGACGGAAGGTTATCGTTTGACAGTAAAAAAGTTCCAACACAAAATTAATGACTTTTTGGGAAATGTGGCTTCCGAAACATCTCTTCGTAGAATTTGAGAGAAAATAAGTTTTAAATGTTTATTAGAGCATTGAGGATCAAGTATTCACAAAAAATCACCAAAACTCATTCTCCATGCAGGAGATGGCATGGGCTTTATACGTAATTGTTGGCTTATATTTAAATCAGGCACAACATCAGGGGATTATCATTCAGAAATAAATTCTGAAAATTAGGGTAAATGGTTACAAAAAAAGTTCATCCCAAATTCACTTGTGAATTCTGTAGTCGTGACCAAAAATGCTCCATACCTTGATATTCAAATAAATCCACCACCCAAAACAAATTATAGGAAGGCTGACATTGTGAAGTGGCTGCACGAGAAACGCATTATATTCACCCCTAACATGCTCAAACCCGAATTATACGAGTTGACCAAGGTAAATAAAAATCGTTATATCATATACAAATTTGATTAGTTTGTGCTTGAACACGGACATAACGTTCTGCGACTTCCACCCTACCGTCTGGATTTGAATCCCATTGAACTCATTTGGGCCACTGTCAAAAACAACGTGTCCCTAAAGAATGTAACTTTCAAGTTGGAAGATGTGAGGAAACTGGCGGACAAGAGTTTGATCAAAGCACTTCCTAGGTGTGGCATAAACGTTGCTGACATGTAGTAGATATAGCGCGGAAATATTGGGAAAATGAAACATTCACAGACGTTCAAACAGAGGTGAATCCGGTGATCATAAATTTAAATGACGATAGCAGCACAAGCAACAGTGAAGACGAAGAAAATTTGTATTCAGATAGTGACTGATTTTTGGATAAGTGTATCATTATATGACATAATAATGAACTGTACTACCACCTATAATACTAAATAAAATATGAAAAGAAATCACAAAGAAGTCATGTTCCATTTGCTACCCTAATTAAAACTAATTATAGGTACGACACTGGCCGGCAAGGGGCTTATCGTAATCCAATAGTAATTTAGTTGGGAGAGTCTATGCCTGCGCGATCGCTCGCCATCAGTCGTGATCTGTACTGTATTGGAGATGGATTTCAACTTTACAAGGGAACACTCTGTGAAAACTGTTGACTTTTTAAGTTTTAAGTTATCATTATGTATACTTGATCATAAAAAGTAATATTAATGAGACTATAATATTTTTTTAAAATGCTAATAAGCTAAAATATGATGGTTTCGATCCTGATGAAATTCAGTTAGCAAGAAAGCTAATTTTAGAAATTCTCTATATATCAACAGCCACAGGAATGCGGTCAAACCCGCTGACTGAACATGTCACTATGATATACTATAATGAATCTATTTCACCTATTACGTGAATGATGTATCTATGAATAAAAAATAATGGACGTTCCGTTCCTGAAGGTGGCCAATTAAATCAAACCTTTTTTTTTTTCTAAAGAACCAATCAACAGTTTTGTTCGATTACTTTCAGTCTTATTAAAACAAAAAATATTTTTTACAAACTTTTTTATATAGAGAAAGTAATATCGTTTTGTCAATCAAATTCCAGTTGAACGTTCAATATTTGATTAAGTATATTTTGGGTATATTTACCAAAAGAATCGGTTAAATTGTTGATAGAGTTAAATATAAAAAAATATATCATTCGAATTCCAAGTTTTGTGAGTATTTGTATAGCAATATGTATATTTCAATAAAATTTCACTAGGGAAATTTGTACAATTCCAAAAGTCAAATTAAAACAAAAATTCAATATATATATATATTGATGCAGACGAAAAAATTCAAAGCCCTCTCGCCAATGTTCAAATTCTGCCTAATATTTTTCGAGACTTATACCTTGACGTTCAGCTGGATATTTAAAACTGAAGTATGTTCTAATTGTATAATCAATTGTAGAGACAATCAGACAATTTCGTCAATAAACGGCTCTGAGAAATGGATGTATTTGTAAGTGTATAAATCTTCAGTGTGAATTCTCTAATATATATTTTCATTTCAAATTTGAAGATACTCTTTTGATGGGAAAAACTATATAGATTCAATAGATGCATTATTAATAATTGATGGATGATTTCAAAACTGAGGTTGTATTGAAAATAAATAATTTTTTCCCATGTATCACCACTTCAAGAAATGTACACAATCTCGTCTTTCAACAATCATCGTTACACTTTTTTTTACTCGCTCTCGATGAAGAAATCTTATGACAAAACGATTTTTCAGAAACGCTTGTTGTTCGTTCGTTTTTTTGACGTGCATGTGACTTGAATTTTCAAGCCGATATTTGAAAATTTGTTTGAGGTTAGTAAAAACTGGTGAAGTATTTTTATGGGCCTTCTCCAACATAACTTTGTTTTCGTGATTTTGTATTTATTGTCGCAATATTATGTGATACATAACTGCTGATTATCAGCATAAAGTTAAAATTAGAAATATTTATGAAAATTTTATGACGAGTCTCACATGAGACATTGTCAATTAACGAGGATACATTTACACAGTTACTATGAGGAAGCCTGAATCTGTTTTCAATTTCTAAATCGAAACCTTCTCTTCCTCAAGATCACTCATAAACATGAACTTTCCACTTCTTTTTATCTTTGATGCTACTGTTCACTTCAACAAAGCCATAAAATATCTCTAATTAATTGATTATTTATCAATATCACTGATGTGTCACGTGTTTATTTGTTTTGACTAGCATACTGTACATTTCCACAATGTTAATTAGTTTCAATATCAAGATTTACGAATTCTCTTATAATTTCTATGTTTTACTGAAACCATTCCGCATTCTTCAGAATTTTTGTAATATTATTTCTTCACAATCAGCTCCAAAGTTTTTTCGGATAAATAATTTTATTGATACTGTTTATTCATTCTTGCTTTATCATGAAGCAAAAAATTATCCCCCCTCTTTTATTTTCAACTCAAAAAATTGAAATAAAGAATAATGAAATACAATACTGTAACGAATTAAAGAATTAACTGTCTTAAACTAATTTATTTTATCAATATTTCACTAATACAACTATTTATATTCACCACTTAGCAACAAGTAATTTATCTTCACTGTTTGTTAATCTGCACAATTCACTTTCTAGCTATA
>WOGP01007818.1:0-11545 GCA_015342065.1 Leptinotarsa undecemlineata
TATATATAATCGACAAAGGTTAATGCAGTCAAGCTGCTGGAAAATAATTCCATGAAAATGAAAAGATAAATAGAAAGTATTTTCCTATATATACCTATATGTACATATAAAAACAGGAATGCAAAATGGAGTTGAAAACAATTTGAGAAAGTTCTAGTTCAACCCCAGTTTATAAGTATTATATAATAGTTCCAATAACCTTCGTCCTACAATTTTTTATATTTACGGTAAGCTTTTTTCCTCAGTTCAATCATTTATTCCATAACATCTGTAATCCAAGGAGGTTTTTGGTATTTGAAAGGTCTTGGTGGAATCATATGTGCCAAGCCACTTGAATACCTTTCGTGAAAGTATCTATAAAAGAGAGGCAAATCTTCAACTTTTCTTCGATGTTCCAGACTATCAAGATTGCAAGTGATATTCGTGTCTCCAATCAGGCGGAAGGCTCTTTTCTGGATGGAATCCAGCACTTCAAGGTATGCTTAGTATGCAAGGTATGCATACATGAGAACAATAGTTCAAAGAAGGTCTGACCTGACCTTTATGAAGCACCAAAGGTTGCTGAGATTTGTACAGTTTTCTGGTTTCGAACAGTAATCCAAGCTTTTGAGAAGCAGCCTTCGCAATTCCAGTGACATGATTGTGCCAAGACTTAATGGTGTTCATTTTAACCCCCAACAAACTTATAGAAGCAGAAAGCTGAATGTTGTGTCCTGACATCATTATATCCGGTTTCGAAATGTTTTTTTTGCAGAAAACCGATGCCTGGGTTTCGTGGCATTGAATTGAACTTAGTTAGTCTCATTCCAATTCGAAATCACCTCTAGATCCGCATCCGCTGCCCTGTGTTTTTTATTTCTATAAGATAGCTTTCTGAAGAAGCAAAACAGGCTGGGAATGATCATTTAGACTTCATCGCACGAATTTTGTCCAACAATTTATGAAGACATCATGTTTTGTGAATATTTCGCATATATTGCTTCCAAGTTTTGATCTGTTTGAAAAAAATCTGTTAAAAATCTGTTTTTCCGTTAACCAGATATCGCACCCCTACCAACGACAACCCCAAGAAGTAGAAACTTGTGAGAGCTAAGGATTAACGAGGTTTTACATTTCAACGTGTTATTCCCAACACGGGTTCTTACATTTCAACGTGTCATTCCCAACACGGGTTGGACGATAGCAAATCGATCGTTCAGCCTGAGGCTTCAACTAGCGACCAACAAGGCGGTCGATTTTAGTCAGTGAACAAAGCACCCACGTCGAACCGACCGGCTAGCGTCCGACTACTCATATTCATTGAGGGTAAACCATTTTGAACAACTACTTCTTGCCCTTTCAGCCATTCCTGATCAACTATCCAATCATTAACTTATCTCTTGGGAGACAATTGGATGTAGAGAGTGATGAAAGTTGTTTTGATGAAAATTGTGAATCTTTCGATGGAGAACCAATAGTTTTGTTAACCTTGCGATAATTTGTATTCAGTTGTTAGAATTTCCATAGGATGAAAAATGTGTATCTTAAGAACACATTCCCACCAAAAGAACAAATATTGCGGTATCTTGATGCGCGTTTCGTTAACCAAGTTTGCGTCCTCAGATCATTGTGATCATAATGAACTACTGAAGACGCTAATCAAGTTAGGTTCGGTTAGCGTCCTCAGGAGATCCTTTTATGAACTTATTATGGATCTTTATGAAGTAACGGCTGAATCAATAAGAAAATTGTGTATCTAGTCGTATCTGTTATATTTTTCTTGGCTTAAATCATGTATTCCTAAATTGAAACGGGTAAATTTTTTGAAATGATTTGCTTCCGGTAAAGATTTTGGCATTCTGTTTACCCATCTTTATACAAAATAATGTGGGAATCTTCCAAAGAAAAAATGAAATAGATAATCTCAAAATAATTTTTTTCACAAAGATGTGTAGATCATTTCAGACACAAACAGGAAGGAGTGTCCTCTCGAAACAACTACTTCCATATACAAGTAAACATTGGATAACACGAGAGAGCTTTTTCTTTCCGTTCATGTCTGAAAGTTACTTATTTGTTTAGTCTACACATAGTTGTAAAGAGTTTATTTTGAAATAGATTGTATTCTTGCTTTCTTCAAAATGTTTGCACATTTTCGTGTGAAAATGGAGAGTAGAAAGCCAAAACCCATCTTTCCCAAAAATTAAACCCTCCCATGAGTGTACTCCTTTCAATTCAAAGAAAAATTAATTCAAACTCGTTGAACCATTTGCTACACGTTCACCCGTCATCTCAACTTGTGCGAATGATTTCTTTGTAATCACGGACCAGGTCATTTCCCAGATTTTCTCAATTTTATTTCAAATTTCTTCCAGTCTCGTTCTTTAATGACTGCAAATGATAGTCCAGGATAATCTGTATTACAAGGGATCTATTTTTTCCTCCCCGTTGGAAAAATAAAAGAAATGGAACGTGAAATCCGCCTACGATCACTTTAAAAGAGTTCAGATTAATTTTGAACCAAGATGAAACCAGAGTCGGCATTGCAAAATAATGAGGATCTTTATAAATTTGGATAGGATGGCGACTGTTGAATATGATTTTGATTGTCAAGTTGGCGGGAATTCGGTCAAAATAATGAAGAAAACCAATTTCCAAATTTTCGACGTTTTGACACTTCAGTGGTTCATCTTCAGGGCTATTTAGGGCGGCTTTCCGAGTTGAAGAGTGAAGTGAATAGTTTCGACATAAAATATAAATACTACACAGGTTCCTGAAAGACGTTGACACAGACACGAAGGGATTAACAACCTGAACTGAGTTCAGGGATTAACAACCTGAACTGAGTTCAGGTTGTTAATCTCTTCATGTTTGTGTCAACGTTTTCAAGGAACCTGTGACCTTATTTATGTGTTATGTGAAAATTATTCACTTCACCCTTCAACTCGGAAAGGCCCTAAATAGTCCTGAAGATGAAACAATTAAGTTTCGAAACGTCGGTAATATAGAAATTGGTTTCTTTCAACATTTTGACCGAATTCCCGCTAACTTGACAATCAAGATTTTTATAAAGTTATATAAAATCTCATATACGTACCAATACCGATTATGAAAATTCATTTACAGTACTTTTGAAGTGGGTGTAAAATTTGATCAAGGAATGCATTTTTGAGATAGAACAATCTCCGATTATTTGGATTTTTGAAACCTGAACGGGTTTGAAATTCCACCATATCTAACTTTCCATATCTACCTTTCAGAAAAGACCTGAGGATAAACGAGGTCTTGCCATTTATTGAACGATTCTAACCGCGTTATGTTGATGTGAATGACGAAACGGACGGAACGGAAAAGATCTGAGATACAGAATCTTAACATTCTTCGGCAAACAATTCTCACAATCCCAATACATTCCAAAGAAATATACTGCCGTTCTTTCTCCTACAATGTCGCATCATACATCAACAATATCTATAAAATTGATAGTTCACTATTGAATTCACAAAAGTATTCAGCTTTAAATCAAAGAGTATTCAGTAAATCAAATTTAACACCAGAAACGGTCATTTTGTTGAAGTTACTTCTGTCCAATGATTTGTCATTTATTCAGTCTGTTTCACCAAATCACCGCGAAAGGCTATATCATTCAACAACGCGTGAAAGTAATGAATTTGTTTCATCAAAATAGGTGTTCTGTTTGAGCAATGTACCGCGCGCTTCGCCATTTTACAGTCACTATAATGGTCCTACTGAAAGGACTATTCGCAATATGGTGGATACATTTGAGTCCACTGATTCAGTAAATTATCGACCAATATACTTAGGTCGATAAAACGCGAAATCTTTCGGAAACACCGTCGCTGTCTATGAGAGTATGCATGAGAATCCGAGACAGTCGATCACAAGAACTCGACATTTCGCAAACCACAACTTTGTAAATTTTGCGTCGTGATTTGGTACTGCACCCGTAAAAAATCCAGCTGACCCAGGAACTGAAGGTAAACGACTATAGACAACGACGTGTATTCACTGAATGGTATCTGGAGAAGTTGGCAACTGACCCTAAGCATGAATGGGTACGTGAAGGAACAAAATATTGCCGAATTTGGCACGATACCAATCCAATAGCGTCCAATCTATCGCGAAAGCGTCACTGTTTGGTGTGGATTTTGAGCTGGCAGCGCAATCAGTCCATATTTATTTGGGAACGACGTTGTCCAGATCATCACTGTCAACAGTGAGCTCTATATGTCAATGATTACCAACTTCTAGCAAAAACATAACAATCTGCACTGATAGTAGACATCCCTATTAGCCTTGAACAGACAACGTGTTACCTCAGGGCTAGTACTGAAGTATCACCAAGATTTAGCCAAAGCCTCGGTAGATAATAACATTATCCTGAAGTGGGTTGAAGGGCACGACAAGAGTAAAGGTAATCACTTTGCCGACTCTTCAGCCAAGGAAGCAGCTGGACTGAAAATTTTGGGTCCCAGTGACACCTACGACCTGATGAATTCGACAATTGCGGAACTAGCCAAACGTCACACCCATTAGATTAGATTGTCGGCCTGTTCAATACGACCTTTTCAGGTCTATTGTGATGTTCCTTGGTTGTTAGAGCTCATCGTTTAGCTTGATCTCTTTGGTGAGACTCCATACTCTCGACATTGACCCCTACAAATAACTGGCAGCCTCTGGTTTTTCTTTCCTGCATCTTGCGTGTATCAGTATTACTATCGCTTCGCATTTACAGAGCACATATAGTGCGGTTTCTTTATCTTCTTGACAGAACTTGCATTGGGTTTCTTCTGACAGACTCATGTTGCTCATTTATTTCCTGAGCTAGCTATGCCCCGTTAGTAGACCCACCTCTACTCTTACAACCTCACGGTTGTGGATTAGCAGGTCTTCCGTGAATCTGGGCGATGGTTTCTTTATAAACTCTTTTGCTTGCCTCAGTCCTGAGAGCTTCTTTCACCAATCTATCGAGTTTATGGATATCTTTATACATGCTTTCGCTACCTTGCAGAAGGGTTCAGGGCCAATAACACCTATTGAATCCCTAAAGAGATGGAATGGAATTAAAGGATGCAGTCTTGCCACGATCACCCTGGGCGACTCTAGAAATCTGGTACTGACTAGGAAAAACCTCTACTAAGGAAACACCTCTATTTTATGAGTTTAGTAGACACACATTTATGCAAGATGTGTGAACAGAAAGATGAAACTGTCAGGCATATCTTATGCGAGTGTACGGAGTTAACGGCAATAAGAGAGTGTATGTTCGGCGAGACTTGGCCTACACCTGTCGATTTAAAGGAAATATCTCGTAGTGACCTGTCTACCTTTCTGAAAAGGACAGGATGGACGATGCCCTAGGAGGACAACTCCTCGAGAGGATGTACAATGGGTCATATGTGGTCTAAGTGTTGTTGGCCTACACTCACTCTCCCTACTCTACAGATACAGATACCAACTTCTTCTGGCATATGGCAATGGTTCAACAGGACGGCACTACGTGCTACACAGATCATGCCACATTTGATATTTTGCACGAGCGATTTAAAGGCATGGTCATCTCCCGTGGAGATGATATGAACTTGCCACCGAGATCGTGCGATTTGGCTGCGTCAGACTTTGTCTTTTGTGGTTTTCTCAAATCGCAAGTTCAACATATCCAATCAATTGGTCAAATTCAGCCAGTCATGGAAAATTGGACGTTTCAGGAGCGCTCCACTCAGAGAAAGTGTGGCGGAGATTTGAACGATGTTATATTCCACACATAATGACATCTATAGGTCTTATGATGCACTGTTTGGAACCTTTGGTGTAGTAATGACTATTACTGGAGTTTTTTCCTAACACCAAATCGTTATTTTTATCACCTCGACACGTGTTTCGATCACCAAGTGATCACCTTAAAGAGGAAGATCAAAATCTTCTCTTGAAGATGATCACATGGTGGTTGAAACACTTCTATTTCGTGTCTAAAAGTTACTTCTTTGAATGAATTACATATCTTTATATAGAGTAATTTTTTTTAAAATGATTGCTTCAATTTTTTTAAAGAATACCACATTTTCCGATAAGACGACGGAGAAGTAGAAAGCCAAAACACCTCTTTCTCAAAAAATATTATTATTACCCCACGAGTAAGTGGCTACATTGTTTTGCTGTATAGTTACTCTCATATCTTTACCTTTCAGGGGCAAGTTATTGTAACAATTATTTCACCCGTAATGTTTTTTTTTTGCAGAAAATCTATTTGAATTCATAGCACGAAAACTTGTTAATGAATAGTGGGAATGATGGGAAATGCTTATACATTTCCTTTTGTCTTCGCACTTCCAACACATTGGTTGCACTTCTCCATCCAGTTTCTCATCTTGTAAAAAAATCTAAACATTATGGTAGTCCCAAATTTCAAGAATTAATTATTTTCCAGCTCCCTCCAAATTTTTTCACTTCACTACATATTGAGAATCACAATTACAGTCATTATTTCAATAATTAAATTATGCGAGTCATGTGAAAATAAGACTTTCTGATGAGGGTAATGTAAACATCATTTGGTATAATAGAACAACTTTTATTCGCGTTATTGAAATGAACATTTCAATTTGAATTTTAAAAGTAATCTAACAAGAAGGATGAATTTGATGATTTTTAAAAAGTTTGTTAATATCAGGCTCGAATTTACTCAAACACAAACAGCCGTGAGTCGCCGCGTTCGGTAATCTGTAACCGATTTTTTTTTTTTTAGTTAGCAACGTTGTTAGCACTGAATCCACATTCACATAAATACGATGATGGAAATGCTATCAAAAATCGTTGAACGATGGACCACAATTCAGGGTACAATTTTGTAATCAAAATTTTTGGTATTCATTTTTGAATTTTATTTGTATTTCTTCGTTCGTTATCAGCTCTATGAGTTCTTCTTTCAGCTGGAGTGAGTGATTCTGCTGTGATCACATTTGAAAAAGGATCCAACACCCAGTCCGGTAGTTCCAATTTCAAACTGTCCTGAAATCGTTCTGCGAAATCACTGTGGAGATTCTCCAAATGTTGGCAGTAAACAAGCAAGTCGTCGTTGTTGAAGAATACTGCTGACAAATTGGGGA
The DNA here is from genome assembly GCA_015342065.1 of Leptinotarsa undecemlineata. Lineage (NCBI taxonomy): Eukaryota > Metazoa > Arthropoda > Insecta > Coleoptera > Chrysomelidae > Leptinotarsa > Leptinotarsa undecemlineata. Next base: position 7,107 of record WOGP01007818.1, read on the forward strand.
AATTTCGAAACTCACGTCTGCCGATATTATTCTAATATAAGAGCAATTTGGCTACAAAAGCAGCAACGACAATTTTTGTTTTAATCGAATTCAAGTCGTCACCTTGAAGTTGGAGATTGTCATTATTGAATAATTTATACAGGTCTGTCAAGTACCCATTATCATTCGGTTGCTGTGCAATTCTTTGTCTTTGTTTTCCAAGAACTGTATTTCAGAGTCAAATAGATTGTAAAATCGAGTTAGACAGTTACCTCTTGATAACCAACGCACTTCTATGTGAAATATTCATCATTAGTCATTTGAAGAGCTGTTTCGGATTTTATTGTCTGCTTTGATAATATATTGCAGTGATTGAGATGTGCGCTCACTCAAATTTTTCGCAACCAAATGCTGCCTATGAGTGACGCAATGAGAACGAGCACATCTGGAATTTTACTTTTTAAATACGATATGAAGCCTTTGTGACATCCTGTCATAGCCGGAGCGTCATCCGTAGCAGCTGATATAATATTCTTCAGTGGGATTTCTTTTTCATCACGAAAATTTTCCAGTGTATTATTTATGATTTCTCTTTTTGTATCCGTCTCTGAATTTCTGGCAAATAGTAGTTCTTGATATACCTTCTCATTGGTTGGTAAAGTGGACTCGTCTAACTGAATTGACAATTTAGAAGTATTCAGATGATTGCACACTGAATCTTCAATTTTTTCAGCCATCTCATCAATTCGTTTTTTCAGGGAACTATTGTCAAAGGAATTTTTCGTATAATATCTGCCGCTGGTTTATGAAGCACAGTAGTTATTACTTGTTTTATTATCGGTAAAATTAAATCCTCTCCAATAGCGTGAGGTTCATCCCACAATTAGCAAGGAGATATTGTGGGAAGCTCGGAGTCCGTCGTCGTCTTGCTTAGAAGCCGCTAAAAAAAGTTTTGATACAGTTGGCTGAGCTGAATGTTTCTTTTACAGTTCTTGAAAATAAGTCACATCTGTCAAATTTTATTAAAATGATCTTGTAGCCTTAAGGGTTTCATCGCTTCATTCGATAATGTTTTTTGACAAAGAAGATACATAGGCGAAGATGGATTTGTGGGATTTATAATAGATCCATATTTTATATATTTTGCGCTATACTGCCGTTTTTCTTTTTTTGCTTCCGACATAATTTTGTCTTCAAAAATGCCCAAGTAAAGAATCGAGTCTTAAAAACTTGGTAATGACAACAGTCACAGTGTTCACTACCGGACGTAAGCACTCCACCCAGCTGGTCACTTACTAAATTAATTCACTTGTTTTCGTAATAACGTCGAATGATATTACTGGCTGGATGGTGCGCCCACTTTCATATGAGGCAGCGGGGGGCCTAGTACTTTCGAGATATTGTACATTTTGATAACTATTCGATAGAAAATAGTTACGGTCTAGTTCCCTAGATCGCGTTACACGAGGAAACCCGCTTTAAATGTAAAGGAGCGGTAAAGTTTGTGTTAAAAGTAAACAAACATTTTTAAATTAGCCATCGCTCCCCTAAATCGCTTCAACGCCCCTCAATTTTCTCTGTGCCCTTCACTGCCCCCTTATAGGCTTCCAGCGTCCACTTTGAAAAATACTAGTCTACAGAATGTATATTCCAACGTAGATTTCAAATGACCGGCGAGACTGTTGAAAATCATGAAGTTGTCCAGCCTCAAATATCCGCATATTATGAAAGACTTCATCATGATGGTTGATGAAAAGTAGATCAGTAATAATTATTCATTATTTTCCAAATTTAATTTTTAAATGGGCTCATTTACCAAATTTTTTTATTTCATTATTTGAAAGTTTATGTTTCAAATATTACATATGCAAAAAATCTGAATTTTCACTCTTTATCTTCACCTTCAAAATAATAGTTGAATGTGGCGTTCAACAAAACGGGGCATGGTCAAACTTGACGTCACATCAGCCGCCAGTGCTGGCGGATAAACGAAATATATACGTGTACTGAAACCGTAGAGAGCAAGTTGTGTGTTGTTTACTGCAGTGTATCAACTGCGTGAATATGTAACATGTGGTTTTACATATTTACTGGTCAAACCAGTCAGCAAATGAAACGAAATCCGACGATGGCAGCGATTCATAATCTCCAACTACAGGCCCGGTTGCCACCGCTCGAAGCTCATTTCTTGGTGTGACGCCAGGATGTACCGCGGGCGATATCACATTTTCAATTGCTCTTGCTCAGTTGTTAATTGACATAAAAATTGGAAAATTTTCTGGGATACTTGGGAAATGATTTACTTTTATAATATTTAATTTTCAATGAAAAACTAAATTAGCCTGAATGAGTCCATTCCAAGAATATTCTCCGTCTTTCATCACAAGTTTCTGAAAACAAAGTCTCACCCCTTCTCTTCGGACAAAAATATTGCATATTTTTGACATATCTTTTTCATGTTAATTTCCTTTCTCCCAACACGTTATTAATTTTTATTCATAAATGTTTCAAGGCCAAATTATTATTACGTAAATTTTCATTTAGTATAGTTGAAAAACTACTTGAACATAGTCGCTATAGCTGAATAAGTAAAATAATGGTACAAATAACAAACTCTGAATAGTGTTCCTCTGCCAGTAGTAATGACTATTGTCTTATTTGTTATTGATAAAATGACATTTCGAGTACTTTATGCCTAGATTCTGTAGTTTTCTCAGTGAGATGCCGTATTTGAGCGAATTAATTTTATGTTAGAATTGTTAAAAAATATCACTGGGTTTTTTCCCAACACCAAACCTTTAACACCTCGACACGTGTTTCGAGCACTAAGTGATCATATTCAAGAAAAAGATCAAATTTAGTTTGATCTTCTTCTTGAAGATGGTCACTTGGTGTTCAAAACACGTGTCCAGGTACTAAAATAACGGTTTGGTGTTGGAAAAAACTCCGGTAATATTCATTACTACACCAAAGTTTCCACACAGTGCATCGCAAGTTGAAATTGTTACTTTAGTCAATGAAGGATGCATACAATAAGATATTGTGCGGAGATTGGATATCCATCAATCCACTGTTTTTCGTATTGTGAAGCGATACAATGAGACTGGGGAGTACAAAAAGCGGCCTGATCGAGGACGTAAGAGGTGTACAATGCCAAAAAATGACCATTATTTAAAAATTCAATCTTTGCAAAATCCCACGCTTACAGCTCCGCATCTCAGAAATGATTTACTGAGCACGAGACAAGTTAACACAAGTGTCAAAATAGTAGTAAAAGACTCAAAGTATTTGGTTTGAATCCAAAACGCCCTGGTTCCTAGGCTTCTCCTACGACACAAATCTGGACGGTTACAGTTTGCCATAGCCCTAGTAAACTAGAATGAACATTAGTGGGGAAAATTCTTTTAACAGATGAAAGCAGAATACAGTTATTGAAACCAGATAGACGTTGGTGGAGTTTACAGAAGATAAAAATACTAATAATATCGTTTATTATGCATGAAAATTCATTTATACATAACAGGAAAAGGGTAAGCTATCTTCCACCCCTCCCAAAAATTATACAGTGAGTATAAGAAAATAATTATGAACATACTTATCAACTATCACAACAATAATAGAGAAGAGAAAAAATAATACATCAAATAGTTGCCAATAATGCTTATTATTCTTAACATTATTTCAGTCAATTTAACAATTTCATTGCACTACCATACATTGAATTTAAAATTATTTGAATTAGCACTGAACAGTAAGCATCTGTGATTTTATCTTTTTAATAAATTGATGAAAATTATGATTTGAAAGAGGTACAATTTCATTCAGATAAGAAGGGGCTATATAAGAAAATCATCTTTGAAATTTGGAAGTACGGTGCCTAGGTATATTGAATGACTTAATTCTCAAATTGACTATATGTATGTCAGAATACCTGCTTAATAAACTATATAAATAACTTGGTATTTTAGTTTGAAGCCACATAAACAAAAACATTTTTACCAAATATTGGACTCTGTACCTCACATTCTGCTCCTTAGTTTTTAACAAAAATAAGGTGACATTTTTACCATATGGTATACAGCATACGAATCGCATGCAAGCATTTTGTATACGTTGTAATTTCTGTTTGTTATATTGCGGCCAAAAATTATAATACATCGAACAACAATACTCGATATGGGGGTAAATAAGAGTTTTAACTAACCTGAGTTTTCTCATTAGTCAGTGGGCTATACTTGAAGACTGCCAGTAAAAAAATCTAAAGCACATGAACTTCAAACGTTCAAGCCAGTCTCGATATACCTACACAGTAGGTTTAATGGACTTCAAGTATAGCCCACTGACTAATGAGAAAGTTTTTCTTCCTTATTCAGAGGAATCGGGCAAATTACGGATGTGCAGTTGGTTGGTACCTCGTCCACTAGATGGAGTGACACTTGGTGGTGTTCGCTTCAACTTCG
>WOGP01007819.1:0-11545 GCA_015342065.1 Leptinotarsa undecemlineata
TGTATTTTTTAATTTCTGGAAATTTCTCAGAAACGGTCAGTTTTAAGTACGGGAAATATAATAGTAACTCACCTTTATTTTTTCTATAGTATCTAAAAATAATAAAAATATAGGTCGTTTCATTAAAAAAAATATAACTTTGGTATGTAACTTTTCTGGGAGTCACCCTGCATATTACAAAATAATTTTGGAATATGCTCCTCATGGACCCACATATATATGTACTGAAAGTTTTTCCATAACTCTCTTCATTTCTCGTAGAAATACCGAAGTGAATGTGGTGGCCCACCCTGTATAAATCAACCTGAAAGAGAGTTTCATTATTATTTCTTTTAGATTTTGTTTCATTCAGTTGAAAATGGGATTCATAACAATTTAAGCAATGATATAGTGCTTCCGTTTAAGATACCACACTACTTTCAGCATATTCCCAGTCATGTATTCAAATTGGGTGAAGCAAATTCATCGAACCTTTGAAAATTCATGTTGGTTCATGAACAGCAAAAGAATCAATTGATGTGTTGTTTGGGAGTGACATGTGTTCATCTTTTTATAAACTACAACTCACAATTTGATCTCCATAAATCGTGAGTTGTATTTCATGAAATTACTATAGATCTTCATCAAGTAACGGCCGAATCAATCAGAAAAGATGTGTTCATGTCAGCAAAAGATATAATTTAGCCAACAATGGGGATAAATGTGGATGGAGAATCATCCAGATTTGCAATGAATTACTTTTGAAGAAACGCTACACTGTATACTGTATAACTGATCAGTTATACACTGTATAACTGATTCCTAAACACATGTTTTTTAAAGAGATTGCTAATTACATACCAATATCATTACTTTCTAACATAGCAATACTATTAAAAAAATATTACAATAATATCAACTGGATTCCTTGAAAAATTCAACCTTCTATCAGAACAGCAGCCCGGACTCAGGGAGATCAAGTCGACAGAGGACGCTATATTCACATCAGAAATTTACGAATCGTTGGATTTGTCAAAACCTGCATTATGTTGACCTATCGAAAAAGTTTGATACTGTTTGCCATAAAAGACTCCTCGGAAAATTAGAAAACATCGGCATACAGGGCAGAGCATATGCACTGTTTTCTTCCTACTTGAATAATCGAAGACAAATAGTTGACATCGACGGAAAAAAATTCCGAGAACAATTACTTACGGAATTCCGCAAAGTACGGTCTTGGACCAAATACCATTCAATATCTATATAAATAATTTATTAAAAATGCATTTCGAAGTAAACACTCTCAATTTTGCTGACGATGCAGCAATCTTTTATAATGCGGAGACATGGACCTTGAGACGACCTTGAGATGAAATCAGAAAGAGATTTCAAAAACATCATGAAATGGTTTCAATATAACAAATTGACCTTAAACGTAGAAAAAACAAAATATTTACCTCCAATGCCAATAAACTACGGAACATAGGTCCATGAATCAAAACTTATTGATTCCAGAAAGTACCTCAATTAAATACCTTGTCCTAATGATCGATCGACACATGAAATGGGATTCAAACGTATTATATCTAACTCAAAAATTACGAGGATAGAAACAATGTCTCGAAATTCCCTATATGACTACTTATATTATGGTTTTGTTCAATCGCAACCCTCTTATGGTATTACACGTTGGGGAGGTACTAGGGATACCCACTTGAGATGTCTGGATACTTTACAAAAAAATTGTTAAGTGAAGGTAGAACGTTCTCCAGTGACCTCTTATTTGAAAAAATTAACCGAATTTACAGCAGGAGTTTGAAGATATACCAATTAAATCATTTCTATGATATTCAATGATAATAACTAGAATGAAACAAGAAATGTAAATTTGAAAAAAATGAACTTCGACAAAAACCCAGATAAAGAAATCACTGAAACTAACCGATTTATGTATTTGAGAATGAATTCAACAATTACTGCCGATGTGAAGTTATAAGAACAGTGAAAGAACGACAAGCTCATTTATATAGGGAGAGTTGATGTGATGAGTGCGGTAACGTTTTGCCAGTCTCAACCCATACATACTGCTGATCGATTTTTTTTTTGTTTAGCAAAACTTCACTTAGAACTACATTTCAAAACCATTTTGCAATCCACAGTAAACGAAAATTTTACTACGACAGGATCAAGTTTCCTCTTTCCAACCTCATCACAATTAATTCGATGACAACTGCTAATTCGTAGAACTGAGAGCTCCAACTGAAAACTATCTTTGTTTCCTCACAAACTATGAGCTTAAATATTAATGAAGGCGGAAAATATGAAATCCATAATCATGGTATCGATCTTAATTATTGAGCTCTACTCCCAAAGTGTCATTAGTACTTTATTGAAATTGATAATAAAACCGTAAAGCATTTTTCTCGCTTCAAAACTCAATCGTACCCAAAATTTCGGTACAGTTAAGCGTGAAAATATGCTTGGCATGCGTTTTGCAAGCACAAATCGACAATAATAAAAGGGTCAATAAACCGGTAAGCAACACACGAAGGCTTCATATTTCCCTTTCGACAGGAGAATTTATCGTACGGCTCAAGCGCTCAAACGGAGCGCAAAAAATGAGATAAAAAGAAAATTGCTGAATATTTCAAAGTATCGAATTCCGGATGTAATAGATGCAGTTTCTTAGAGTTGATAAGTATAAGCTTTCGCAACAAGCGACTATCCGTTGTAGGAAACGTTGCCTCAGCGAATGGAAACTCTTTCAGGCAAGCAGATGCTTTCTCCGATAAACTTTGCATTCTTATACATAAAATCAAATATTCAGTTACTGAAATTGAAATATGGGATGGAGCGAGAAATGCTACTGGAAAACTAATACCGTTCAATTTAAATAACAAGCAAAGCATTCTGTCACGATTGGAAGTCTGCTTTGCAATCGAATGCCGTAGATATGGACAACTGACATTTTTCACGTACGAACGTAGTGGAATGAATGAGTTATAAACAGTTGTTCATGAAAGAAGGGAACCATCTGAAATTCGAAACTAATGAAATTACATGCATGCAGAAATGGGTCTTCAGACTTCTGAGTTCTTTGGTGAATTTCACTACCACTCCGGTGGAGGCTGTGGGTCTTCACAACTAACCACCAACTAGTCTTGATACTCAGTCCATGAAAGAAGCCGAAGCCTCCTCAACCGATCTATTGTAGGAACCCAAACCAATGATTTGCCTAATGTTGTGGACTGTAATGATATCTTTCACACGAGGCAAACCTCGTTAAGCGGTCGGTGTCGAAGTTAGTTTTTGCAACGACCGATGTTTGGGAAGCCTTGTTATCATTTATATCAAATAATATTACATCATCTGCGAAAAAAGTATATATACAGATAAAAAAACAGCAAAAGAATCATTTAAGCTTTGTGGAACATTATCATCAATGTCAATTTGTTTGGATATGTACCTGTCTCATCCAACCACCTGCTGTTAGACATAAAACTTTCAAACCACTTCAATGTACGAAGGTGGTCTGAAAAGTTTCCGATTAAACAAAGTTACAGTACATTTTTTCAGAAATTAAAAAAAAAAAATTCAGCATAGTCCCTTTTTAACTTCACACACTTCTCCCAGCGATGCTTCCATCTCTTTAAGTCGTTCAAATAATACTCGATGTTTTTCTTCGCAAAATGATTGTTCACGGAGGTGATTACTTCTTTGTTTGACGCAATATTCAGATGAGGAAAAAAATAAGTTGCTTAGGGCTAGATCTGTAAAGTAAGGTGGATGGTCAAGCAGTTCAAACCGTAATTCGTGGATTTTCGCCACGGCAACCGCTGATGTGTGAGACGGTGGCCATTTTCCCGCAAGTTCTGCCTTCAGCTTGTCAAATAATGTTGCGTTGTATATTCCTATATTTCCTCATACAGACTTCAACTTATCTTTGATTCGTGCAGGTATTGGCTACCAAAAACAAATATTTATTTACAATCGATACTCGATAAGTCACGTGAACTCACTCAAACGGCTGTTTCATAACAAGTGCGCGCCCAAAATGGCTGAAACTTTGATGAGTAACAGATGAACAACGAAATTTACTAGCTTACATTTATGAGTCCTGGTATCTTCATGTTGAGGTCGAAAACTTTTCAGACCACCCTCATAGTACCGGTTATTTCAGAAAGATGCAATTTCAACAACAATTTTGACATATTAATAGTTTTAGAAAACTCTTTTCGAATCCAAAAATACTACGCCAACCTTTTTTCATTATCCAATGAAGATCTAATTATCAGGATAAAATAACCTGCTTTAATTTTTTTCGAATTTTTTTTTAATTATGAAATCCTATTCATTGCCATGTCCGTGTCCTTCAAACAATCCTGACTACCAAAATATTGGAATCTACTTTCAACTGAATCTGTAAGGCTTTGTTGGAAAAATGAGAGGACTTGTGAAACACAGATCATATTATATCCCCAAAACAAATTGGATTTGCGAAAAAAACTTCAACGATAACCTTACCACATTGAATTCATGACTGAATTCTGGTTCCAGAATAGAAAACTACGATGAAACATATACAGACTTCATCGATGCTCACGACAGGGTTTCTAGCACAAAACTGCAAAATAACGTACAATATCTAAGCTTTCGGCATTCCAGGAATGTTCATTTCTTGAAAAACTTTTGTATTCGAGTAATTTTTCAGATTGAATTGGACTTCTACGGATGTCATTCGTTTTCAACTGTCATTTGTTAAGTGAAATAAAGATTATATTGAATTGAGTTGAAGTTTAAAACCTCGCGGTGGAACCTAAGAGATTTGTGTGAATAAATACAATCAGATCTATACATATACAATAAGACTATACAACAAACAGTAGTTTCATAATAAAATGTGGTGACTCATTCTCTCACGATATTTAAATAACAAATATTGTTACTCAAGGCACCATTCTCAACCCACTTTTTTCAGAATTTATGGTAAAAATATTGATTACCACATGAAATATCATCAGTCATGAGATACAAACATTTACTCCTATCCACTAGCAGTCACATACTGCGAACTGATTAAAAGTATTGCTAACTGGCGAAGTAATTGGTTTCTTCCGCGGCGAGGTGTATTATTCCTAGAGCCTATGACAGCAAGCAATTTCTATCACGAGAGGTATCCACAGAAAAGACAACCTTTCAGAGACATTTTCGCAAGATTGCGACATAACATAATTGATGGTGGTCAATTTGGACCACCAAATTATATGAAAATTACATGAATCAAATGGGGATAAGGAGTTGGAACAAATAGTCGTTTTAGGAGCTGTTGAAAATAATCCCAAAACGTCAACAAGAAATTTGAAAATATCAACAAGCCTACCAAAAACTTACGTTAGGAGTATTTTGACAAAATACAAATTCAAGCCATACAGGACCAGAATAGTTCATCAACTTAGACCAGGAGATTTTGAACGCCGCATGGCTTTTTGTCGGCATTTTCAACCTATACAATTCTAATACATGGGCACTTCCAAAAGAAGGTTTGAATTCAGTGTGTGGGCAGGTGTTTTCAGGGGTGGAATTATTGGACCGTTCATTTATAATGGCACTCTCATATCTCAGAGGTATTTAGAAATTTTAAGGCAAAATATTGAACCCTTTGTTGATGAATTGCCAGTAATGAAGATTAGAAAAATATATTTTTAACAAGACAGGGATTCGCCTCATAACACTGCAATTGTCACCAATTTTTCAGCTGCAAATTTTGGTAATAATTGGATAGCCAACCAAGGACCCAACCGTTGCTGACCAGGTCACCGGACGCCAATAGACTCTATCTTACTTCTGGGAAAGGTTGAAAGATCTCATTCTTGAATTGCCGATCAACGCTAGATACGAATTGCAAACGGCAGTGATGCAAAGTTTTGTTTCTCTCACTCCTACTGAACTAAGCAATTCGGCAAAAAAAAAACGTGTCGCCTATATGTAGGAGAAGCTGCTAGACATTTCAAATACTTTCTCTGAAGAAATATAATTTTTTTTAGTTCTTTATCATTATTATTATTATTATTATTATTGATGAAGTTTCAGTTTTATTGAAAATAGGCGTTTAAATCACTGCTGTGAAAAGCTTTCTCAACATTTGATAGCTACTACTGAACAATTTTTGTCTGTTTTATAGCCGCGTTGACCAAAGTGTACGTTTCAAAGTCTACATGGAAAAGAATAAAAGCTCAGTATTTCAATGATTACTCCAACAACACATCAAGTATGCTACATTTTTGAAAAGGTAATTTTGAGCTCTATTGAAATATGCAGGAAAAAACAGGGTGTCTTACTGAAAAAATAACTATTGATATGTCATTTGACAAAATGGGTTTTTTACACCATAAAATTCTACGTAAAAAATGGTTTGGAAATGTTTTGAGAGAAACAATAATTTTTCGACAGAAAAAAGTTACAGCAACTTTTCGAAAATTAACATTTTCGAAAATCTGTAACTGTAACGAATGCTGTAACTCAGAAACGATGATAGATATCAATATGTGTTTTTCGCCATTAAGTTTGTAAAACAATTTGACTTTCAGAGACACAGCCATCAGTTTGAAAACAAAAGAGTCTAATTTGGCTCACTATGTACTCGTATATCTAGACTTTGGTGGACTTTCGTATATCCCAGGCCATGCAAGTAATGGCTCGTTGAGAGGTAAAACCTTGTTAATCCTTAGTTCGTAAATTTTTGACTTTTGAATTTTACCATTCGTAGAGAATTCAAATTCTCGAAAGAAAGATACCTATATTGAGAACGAATTATATTAGTTCTTTGATTCAGTAGGGATTTCTGGATGAAATCAACCTGAATTATTGGACTTTCATTATCGAACTCAATAATGATTTTAGGAACCTTCAATGAGAGAAGCTTTGTTTCTCATGTGAAACAGTCAGAAATATCGCCAGACGGGAAACTTGCTTATTATCACCGGACATTTGACTTCAATGGCTTCCGAAAGTCCGATTAGTTTTGGGAGAATATTGCATGCAGTAGCAGGCGGAAACTTTGAAGTTGAGGTTAATGTTGGAACAATTAGGCCGATATATCGCGTTATGGTGCGGTTTCTCTCTTCGACTGGTCAATCCGCTTGAACTATTAGCCACCGTCATTCTGAATTACCGAGCTCAAAATGTTCCAACAGTCAGAGACTAATATAATTTTCAATAGTATGAAAGTTAAAGTACAAAATTGCCCACAATGAACAACATGAAAATCTACAAGCATAGTGATCGTCTGTAATGGAAGTCATCCATTTGGAGATTTTGTGGCCTCAGTAGAGCTTTTGGTTTGGTAACCATGAACGTCTTAACGATAAAATCTGGTCCAAAGGAATATTCGTAAAAAAGCTTATCTAACCAGTGGGAAACAGCATATAGACGTCAAAACCAACAGTAAGCTCTTTGAAGTACAATCTGAATCTGTAATGTTAGAGTTCCACAAGAAGGCATATTCTGGTTATTAATCTGTCAGGATATTTAATAGCACTAATGCAAACAACTCCTCATTCTCAATTTCCAATGAGTTTGAAAATGACTAATTGAAAATGATTCATGTTGCCAAATCCATGTTGCCGAAATCACAAAAAATCTCTTCAATAGAGAGACTTATCAAATTGTCTCTTCCCTATTATCTTATTCACACTGATATCATCTTGGAACTTTCTCCAGAAAATTTATTCGTGATCAACTCCATATCTGAATGTAAAGTTTCATTCATCGAACATTTACACTAGGAGAGTCCTCTACGTTATCCAAATAGTCTCTGAATAACTTGTAAAGGAAAATAAATTCAAAGCATTTTTTGAGAAAAAAAGCAATCTAAACGGGTTGAACTTATTGAGAACTTTAGGTCGTATAGACGGAATAACGAAACGGCAACGTCTGAGTTGGTGGTTGACTACCAAAAAGTATTTCTCGAAAGGAAGACTTAACAGATGGGCTCATTTACCAAATTTTTTTTATTTCATTATTTGATAGTTTATGTTTCAAATAGTACATCTGCAAAAAATCTGAATTTTCACCCTTTATCTTCCCCTTCAAATTAATAGTTTGATGTGGCGTTCAGCGAAACGGGGCGTGCTGGTGGATAAAAGAAATACATACGTGTAGTGAAGACGTAGAGAGCAAGTTGTGTGTTGTTTACTGCATTGTATCAATTGCGTGAATATGTAACACGGGGTGTTTTCAAACCAGTCAGCAAATGAAACAAAATCAGACGATGGCAGCGATTTATAATCTCCAACTGAAGGCCCGGTTGCCACCGCTTGAAGCTCATTGCTTGGTGTGACGTCAGGATGTACCGCGGGCAATATCACATTTTCAATTGATCTTGCTCAGTTGTTAATTGACATAAAAACCGGAAAATTTTGTGGGATACTTGGGAGATGATCTACTTTTATAATAATATATAATTTTCAATAAAAAACTAAATTAGCCTGAATAAGCCCATTGTCTATGATCTATATTCCTCACCACACTGAGAGGAAGAAAATGAAGCTGCCGATTTTTTCTCAAGGCAGGGTAATAAAAGCGGTTTCATACGACCAAAATATGTCACTTGCACTACTTCTGGCTTCGCCAGAAAACACTCATTAACTGGATTGCAAAAAAAGTTTCGGAGCTATGATAAAATCTACCAGAACTGGCCCATTGCATACATCCTTCGAAGAACGATACCAAATAATTGTTGGATCACAGCAGACATGACCTATGTTGTTTATTATGTTTAACTACAGGTAACTGTCATCTGAATCAGGACGTGAAAATATTTTAACTATCGGCAGCTACGAATAATACCCGTCTCTGTTCGGAAGGTGATGAATCACCAGAGCGCGTAATCTGTCCCTGGCTCGCCGTGAACATAATCAGGTTTTAAAGGTTGGCAGAATTTAACTCTTGCCATCTGACCTGACAGATCGATAACCGAATAAGCTCATCATATCCGTTGAGAAGCTGAAGTGGAGAGTTGAAGACATCAATTCATTTTGGAACTAATGAAGAAACTGATATCACAGAGATCAGTGATAGTTTTTTATGGGAGGGTACACCGCTTAGTTACACCACTAATCTGTATGGATTCCCTTTCATTCACGCATACGTCAGTGGAAAGTAGTCTTCTCCTCTCTAGTCGGACATACGCTCAGTGTTTAGTGTGAGATAGACATATACTGTTGACAGTATTATGAAAATCTAACCAACAAGCACGTAATATTCTTCTATAATGTGAATGATGATACTAATTTTCTGTACATTATTAGTATATTTATTTAAACCTACAAAAATAACAATTGGCTTATGGTAGCTATAATATATGTATATATACAAAAAAATCAATAGAATATTTTAATAAAAAATAACCTTTTCTAACAATACCACATTAATATACATGAAATTCAAGTAATAACCTAAGTATTTCCCTTGTCAAACAATTTCAATATTCTTAAGTTTAACTTAGAATAGATTATTTCTGTCGGGCGTCCCGAGACGCACACGTTTTTTTTTACAGTATATAAGTGTCACTCATTCAACTATAGAAATCGTTAGTAATTTTGTTTGTTTAATTTGCGCTTTCCAAAAGTTGCTTCAAATTTTTCTATCGCGGTGTTTTCTTAACCGTTCCATATCCAAACGCAAAACCCCATTCATCGGAAATTTGCACAAAGAGGGTCCTTCAAGCTCTCCAAGTAAACTCGGAATACCTTGTAATTTGAAATGAAATTAAAGCCCTTTTACTTAAATAAACAATTTAACTGCTCCCGAATAAAAAGTGGAAAATTACATTCCTCGAGAGAGAAAGAGGACGGAATGGGACGTATTTATTGAGAAATTCAAGCCGTATAGACGGACATTGAGAAGTTCCCTCACAAACGAAAAGGCGACGCACAAAACGTCTGGAATGAAAGAGAACCGAAATTGGGTAAAGGTTCTTCCTTTCAGAATTCGAGAGCTTTCAGAAAGGATCTGACTTTTAACTCGGAACTCGCGACTCAGCTTCCCTCGGTCAGACTCCAATATTGGATATATGAAATGTTTACAACTTGGCGCGCTTCGGATTCATCTTGTAAAATGGCTTTTCGAAGTTTACAACTACAAAAGCTCCATTGAAGCTCTCTATCACTTAGTGTAGCATTTGTTTCAGAAATATATTATGATTATTAGTTAGCAATTCAAAGTGAAGAGCGTTTTTGAAATTGACGTTTAAGAAGACAGTATCAGCGCAATCAAGATAGGTTTCACATGTTGTTTATTTTATAACAAAAAGATAATTCAAGGGCAAAGTTCCAAGTGGATTTTGTGACATAAAACATTGTAGGAAAAGTCATTTGTGGAAACTGTAAACAACTAACTGCATTGTTTCTTTATTGCTTTTAGAACATGAATTCATACACTGAAAAAAAATCTTACAGCTCATGAAACTTGGCACATTTCTAACAAAAAATCATTTATAACATTTTTTTTTTAAATTCTTCTATTCCAAAAATGGAGATAAAAGTCTCCAAAATGGGACACAAGCCGACAGGTAAGAGATAACCCCTAATGAAAATGTTCTCTCTATACAAGAGCAATTACCAATTACACACCAAACAATGATCTTCATCTACTGTCAGTGTTATAATGTTATTCATTTTTCCAATAACATATTATGATTCAATTTCAATTCTCAATTTTTCTGAGTTGAAATTTATTTTATCAATAATATTTATATTGATATTTAAATCTTACTGAAAAAAGTTTACAGATTATGTTCAAAAACCCATCCAACCAAAAATCGATACGTTTTAATGCATAGATAACGGTGAATTAGCAAACAGTATTATCTGTATATATTTTAATATCTGTTTCATCTGCTCGTGTATGAGATATACGTATGAAATTCATCAGATATCTAGTACGCCTTGAATACAACTCCGTTATCTAAAAATTTCAGAAAAAAATCTTACAAGAGCCTCAACCTTAACTTGGCTAGTAACAGGTTTATCAAAATTCTGCTACTTAATAGTCGCCCAGTCGCCACCTTGAAAGTTTCATCTGTCAATTTTACTTCAAACTAATGTATTCATGAATTAATTTCATTATACCAAATTTCAATTATTTTTTGAGTTGACCCATTCAAAAAATAAAAGGGGGGGAAATTAAAGAAATACACTGTATATTGAATGAGTGAGTGACTAGGAAAACATATTATTCTTTGAAAGACATTTTTTTGTGAGGGACACAATATTTCCTACTGTTTTATTGAGTATGAATATAACCTTCCACAATCTGAAAAATTACCAAAGCTAAATCAATAGATAAACTGTTGAGGTGTAATAAAGGGCACACTGAAGAGTTCACCCCGAAAAATTATTACGTAACTTAAACTACTGGAAAGTACAATAAGTCAGAGTAGGAGATTTGAGCCGGTTCTAAGCCTCCCCAAACCACTATGACGTATTAATTGCTTTTTTATTGGTTGTTGTTTGTTGAAGTCAAGGTGGTGTGACCTTGAAGGGTGTGGTGTATGGATCGTTCAGAA
>WOGP01007820.1:0-11545 GCA_015342065.1 Leptinotarsa undecemlineata
GTTTATTATTAGTACCTATGCATTATGTATTACCAGTTAAATAGTAAAATAAATACATATAATGATAAATTAACTGTGGATTATTTCATTTACGTTGCGTTACGTGGCTTCCGTGCGGGTAGCTGTTTATTCCAAAATTAACAAAGTACCTCAACACATTGAAGAGGTTGGCGACCACTGATGTATTGTAACTGTATATTTTCGTGTATTGTGACTTCCTATAAATGTTTTCATCATAACGTAATCAAATTTATCTCTCTATCTATCCATCGTGCGGAAATCGACGAAATGTATCAAAAATTCCGTCAGCAACACACGGCACTGCAGCACCATTCTACCAAAACCTCTCGTTAACAGACTACTACCGTTTCAAGCACTCACTGAGAATTCACGTACAAAAATTTTCAAACTATCTAATAATTTTCTCCCGATCGTTGTAAAACAATTCGGGTACAACCAATAATGAATGAATAACATAAAATCAACACTGTGCTAGCATGACCAGATCAACGTCTTTCAAACCGTCGGAAACACAGAGCAATTAAATCCTTAATTATCTTGGAATACCAGGACAAGGTCTATTTACTAACGGCGAGTCAAGTATTTTTGTGTCACAAACACAATTCCAACTAATCCCCCGTCGTTTATACCAGACTATTGCATTTGATTATTTACATTATTCAACCCCGAGTTCTACAGGGCACACAACGCGGAATTTAAATAGGAAAACTCGCACGGGTTAGTTTCCGGCTGGAATTTCTCTTCGCTTCTGTTAGAGTGCCTAGACGTGAGTTAACTGTCTATTAAGGGATTGTGAGGAGGCTGTATGATGATACCGGATAATCGTGTGAACTATCGCCTGCCGGAATTGTTCGCATAATAGGTGGATGATGTTCTCTATTGTTAACGCAAACAAGTCAGAATGCAAAGCTGGTTATAATCCTGAAAAGGATATGTCCGAACAACGGAAATTCAAGAACATTTCATAACGAAGGTCTATAGAAGCTTTGGATCTCCAAGTTGGCATATTGAGAAAGATTTTATGGTTGAAGGTTTCAGATATGGATTTAGAGAAAATTGTTTGAGGCATTTCCCAGTTGTAACCTCTTAACAGGCCGTTTAATAAACTTATTCATTGAAATCATCAAATATAGTTGTAGTTACCATAATTAGTACCGAAAAAAAATTTACTGCTAGTGTCTGGAAGGATGTTTTTCACATTTAACAATTGGAAGTGCTGACTAGCAACTACAGCAATGCTGTCCATGTCATTATTCACAGCCACTGCTGCGACATTCAGACCGTCTAAGAGAAACTTGTGGTAGAGTTGAATATCATCAGCGCACATGTGTATTTTACAATGACTAACAAACTCTCAAAACCGGCTTGTGTATATTGAGAATAGAAGCGGCCCCAAGACAGAACCCTGTGGTACACCATATAACACATTTTCAGCAATATATATATTTTATCTCCCAGTATCACGCTTTGCCATCGATTTGTGAGGTAAGAGTAATAGAGGTGAAGCGAGTCTTCACAAACACCACTTGATTTTCGAAAAGTTAGTAGTGTATTACGTCTAACAGTATCGAAGGCTATGCTGAAGTCAAGCATGATCAAGGCTGTATATTCTGAATTATTAATTGCCCGAGTAGATCACAAAAGCGGATTCTGTGACACCAGCGCAGTATAGTTTGATGTTGCGCAGTTACGCGCATGTCAAGGGTCAGGTTAGGTTAGGTTGGGTTAGGTGTTATCACCGATAGCCTTATCAACCGAATAAACTGGTCACGTGACAAATTGCTACGCTCTCATTGACTGGTGTCACAGAATCGGCTATGGTGATCTACTTGCCCGGAATCTATCATTCGTAAAATGCAGTGGTAAAAACAGTAAACAGTAAAAACAATTGCTAATTGATTTTAACTGTCAACTTGACCATGTTTTCGAAATATCTCGTTGTATCAAATCCCAGAACAGTTCTCGTTGGTTTTGTCGTTCCTAGTGCTATTTTTGTTTCAAGTATCTATGTTTTTTTGCTGTGTTTTTGTTCACAATATTGTCTTCCTCGTATATTCGTGTTGGGTGCTGTTCCTATGTTCCCCATGTTTTCCGTTCATGTGTTCCTTTTCATATTTGATGACATTGTTGACTCAACAACGTCATCGGCATTCTCTAAAGCAGGTTTCCTTTTTGTTGAGACGTTGAAAAACTTACTCAGAGCTGGAGAAGGTAAACAAGCTCAGGAACATGACGAATATAATATTTACTTCAACTGTGTTTAATTTTGAAGGAAAGAAAATGTATTAATCGAATAATCACCTTTTCACGAAATCACTATGAAATGTTTCAGTCGACCCCAAGGATCATAGCAAAGGTAATTATTGGATTTAGATGTTTCTCTCTTGTTAGATGGCAAAAACTAATAAATTAACTCGCATCCATTAAAGGTTGAAAGCGGGTGTAATATGTGGAAGCAACAAAGCTATTCAGGGAATAAATGATCATCTTTTATCTGTCAGAAAACCAATTACATAAAATAATGGTTCTAGATCGAAAATGAACGGATGTAACACATTGATATATGTGGAAAATTCCCTACATTTGTCTCTGGATCCTGTCTCTGGTTAATATATTAGGGTTCGGCAAAATTTTCTCCGAATTGTTCAAAATGGAGATGTGTTTTTCATATCTAGCTTCATATCTTCATTGGATTGTTTTAGCGACCTAAAATATTATTTTTCTTTGCAGGTGTTCAAATCGCTTACTTTGCGATAATAGGAAGTCACCTATTTATGATAGTACTCAGTATAGGACTGTTATTTGGAATATTTAGGGTGAGTATTTTCAGAGTTACAAAGAAATTAGATTACGTGACTTATATGTCAATGATTTTCTGCAGAATATTCACGTAGATAATTTCATATTCCAAGGCTGAAAATATTAAGGTGATTTTTTATCAAAGACCATAAAAGCTCTGAATATCACTTCTTCTTCATGAATTTATTTACAGAAAATTCAATGTCAGAACTTTCAATATTATGGTGTGTCCATCAAGTAACATCAATATCATTGAAAAATCCGGTGTAATTCACTGATACAGGATGGACAATAATTAAAGTTATTCATGAGGAATTATTATTGTTTCATGAAATGCAACCTGATCGTGATTATTTTTCAAAATCTACGGTTAGCAGAATCGAGCAGAAATATAGAGATGGACCTTTTTTGAGTATCCCAAGATTTCCTACCAGCAAAAAGTGCATTCTTCACTAATAGTTTCACAATATTTAGTTCAAACTTTACAAGAGCCAACACGTTGTTATATAATCATTTTGTATTCGTACAATATTCATTGAGATATTCCTCACTTTCTTGAAACCTAGGTTAGTTAAAACTTATTTACCCCCATATCGAGTATTTTTGTTCGGCGTATTACAATGTTTTGCCTCAATAAAACAAGCAGAAGTTACAACGTATACAACGCGATTCGTATGCATGCTTGCATGCGATTCGTATGCTCTATACCATGTGATATCATGAAGAGCATTAAACGGAAGGCTAAATTCAGAAAAAAGATCAGGAAATTTATACGTGATGAGGATAGATTTAAATTCCAACGTTTGGGTGCTTTGATTAAAAGCCAAATAAAAACCGCACATGATAACTATCTTGCAAACATACAATGTTGTCTAGAAATTCTAACAGATTCTGGTCATATGTTCACTCAAGGAATAACAGCACAAGAATACCAGGATCAGTAACCTACTTAGGAAACAAAGTCGAGATTGCTCAAGATATTGTTGATGCCTTCAGTAATTTTTTCAGTGAGGTGTATTCAAAATTTGACTCACTTTTGAACAAAGTTGCTACAGTGAATAATAGGGTTCATATTCATTTAACCCCATTCAAGAAAATGAGGTTATATCTGCAACTAAAGGACAAACTGACATCAGACCCAAATATGATCCCATCATTTTTGTTGAAGGATTGTGCAGAAGCATTGGCAAAACCTTTAACGAGAATTTTTAATTCATGTCTGATATCTGAAACATTCCCAGTTATTTGGAAATTTGCTAAAGTATGTCCTGTATACAAAAGTGTTGAAAAATCATCTATAGAGAATTACAGACCCCTATTTATTTTATGTATGTTTTCTAAAATGTTTGAGATTATTTTATATAATCGCATATATGCCTCTGTTCAACGGCAATTATCTCAACATCAACATGGGTTTGTTACTGAACGTTCTACTGTTACAAATTTAGTCATTATTACTCAATTTATATCCGAGGCATTAGATAAGGCTAAGTTGATGTTATATACACGGATTTCTCTAAAGCATTTGATGAAATTGATCATGGTAATAATGGTAATTTGAGAATGAACGCATTCAACATACCTAGGCACCGTACTTCCAAATTTGAAGGATGTTTTTCTTATATAGCCCCTTCTTATCTGGATGAAATTTTACCCCTTTTAAATCATAATATCCATCAATTTAAGAAAGAAATAAAATCACAGATGCTCACTGCTCAGTGCTAATTTAAAAAATTTGAAATAATGGTAGTGCAATGAAATTGTTAAATTGACCAAAATAATGTTAAGAATATCAAGAGTTATTAACAACTATATGATGTATTATTTTTTCTCTTTTCTATCATTGTTATGCCTTAGTGCGGCAAGCCGGTATGATTTTAAGATTCGAGAGTAGGGAGGACATCATTCCACCAAGGACTCCAATAATCAGAACAACCATCTTGACAGAGTGTGTATAAGATGCTTGTAAATAACTTATAACACGAATTCGAGCATGTTATCGGTCTGTATTATTATTATTATTATCTGTGGATAAGCTACACATTACGTTATACAGTTTTTCTTTTCGCTTCCAAAATGTTGAATGGGCTCAATTTCGATTTTCAAAAGTTATGTATTCGAAAGAGAAAAACGCCGAGGGTAAATATGCATAAACTTTTATAATGGAAGGGAAAAAGCAGGATTCGTTTTACGAATTAAGGTCAGGTACGAATTCGAAGAAATGCTGAGTATTCATTTCTGTGCATCTCCGAAGTTTTTCCATATCGGTCACTGTCTTGAGCTATAAAATCTTCGTAATATATCCCATTATCTTTTTCATTATTTCAGCAAACTTGGAAAACTGGGTTAAGAAGTTGGGAGTGCTGACACGTTGATTTCAGTTATTCATACAGAGACAAGTTTGCTATTTATTACCTGAATGAATATCAACTACTAAAAATACTTCTGATAATTTGTTTCTATCGAAAAATAGCATGTTGAATAATAACCATATTTTTACAGCCACTTTGATACCATCACTGAGTTAGTTCTAACTTTTTTAGAATAAAACAGCTTCTCTCTTGTTAGCTGAGAGGACAAATTATCGTTTGTTTTTGATGTCCTTTTGACTATGTTTATGTCAAAATTCAGATAGGATAAGGGTTATACAAAATGAGCTAATTGATCAAGGAACATTCTCTGGAAATATGGAACACTATCATCCTCATAGTGCACTTCACAGTTTCGGGACAAGACACTTGACTAATGATCTCATTAGCACCGTTTTGAATAACATAACAAGATGAAGCACTTATTTATACTAATCATCTCTGATAATGACACTTAAGGTATTAGAAAGTTGGGAATTCAGGTGATAAGAGCGGTTAAGTAGGATATGGTTTATTTTGTAAATATCCTAGGGATTATGAATGGGAGCATGAATATCCAACTGAAATTATCATTTTCATCCATTCAAATTTCAGATTTTTTGTGTCATATAAATCTAATATAAGAATAATGAAAGCATCCAAGGGGAGTAGAAGTTGTTGCTTTTCAGTAAAAGTCACATGTTGTATGAATTTGGAGTAATTTTGCAATCTACTCAGCTGTTGAGCCACAAGATATGATAACATGTGATATTTTATAGTAAACACAGTGCTTCTGTATTGAAATGACACACAATTTTGGAATTGTCAACTGATGAATTATCTACAAATTGACTTTTTCATTCAAGTTTTTCTTAGTTTTAACAAAACTTCGTATTTCGAATTTTTCTGATATTTTCGTCACTGTATGTTCTTTGGTTTCTCTGATTTTTTTTGTCAAAATTCTGTTGATATATCTATTATATATTTGTTATCATATTACTTAAATATTTTCTGGCTATATTCCAGAAATGTATTGATAAAATAAACACATCATATCTTGTGTTGTCATATCTGAATGGAGTACAGCTAGGGCGATGAAAGAATACACATGCGTCATCAATAAAATGCACAATTATACACATACTTTTTTATAGCATCATATTCAGAAGAAAATTATATTGTTTGTATTCGATCATTGAGAGCTTTTATTTGGATAATAATTTGCACTCAGTATATCAACACAAATGCGGGTCGTCCGCAAACTATTATTATCATTCAACAGTTTCATCTGTTTGTTGAAAGGTTTCTAAGATTTGATTTTTTTATAATACATAACTATTTGTGTAAGCTGTAGGCATTTCACATATCATTCAGTAAATTTAATTTCGTAATTATGAATTCAAATATATTATGTTTCGAAAACTGAAAAAAATTTCGAAGTTAGTGCTGACAAAGTTTATGGAATTGACTCAAAATCATTATATGGAGATAGGTTGTTCATCGTTTCGTTTTCGTCACTTATTTCAGATGCACGAATTGATAGTGTAGGTGTATTCATTATCGACCCAACTGTATATGTGCCATATTTGTATCATTCAGGTGACTCGCGTTCGTTATTTGCAGAATAGAAAATGTCTTCATATGTTTTGTTCGTGACTGATTCAAAAACGACTGCCAATAAATTACTGCATATCAATTTATATTGAAGACACAACTATCTTCAGTATACTTTCTATCTACGATAAGGAAGGCAAGTAAAGGAAAATTGGAAACCTGCGAAATAGATAGCGGGTTGAATTATGAAAAAATTGTCAATATTAAAGCTTATTTGAGAGACGTTTTGAAATTTAGGCGAACGGAGTTCGCCAATTTCACTTTATTTTTTATAAAAGTTAT
Organism: Leptinotarsa undecemlineata; assembly: GCA_015342065.1. Taxonomy (NCBI): domain Eukaryota; kingdom Metazoa; phylum Arthropoda; class Insecta; order Coleoptera; family Chrysomelidae; genus Leptinotarsa; species Leptinotarsa undecemlineata. The sequence goes on from WOGP01007820.1 coordinate 7,065, forward strand.
TTAATAATATTTCGGGAAATAAAGAACATTTTCTCATTTTCACTTTTTATCACTCCGATTCTTGGTCACATACAAACCATCACCGATTAAATTTTTTTATATGGACCGGAAAAAAGAATTACCAGGTTTAGCAACGTTTTTCTTATTTAACCGACTTTGTACGCTTTATGATTTCCGAATTTCCCATACTGGTCCTGTTATTTCTGGAAAAGTAATTTTCGTTTATGTAATTTTTTAGAAATATTCATATGACTCAAATGTGCTGGCCAAAAAGTGAAATATTAAGGCAGGATTAGACCTACGGAATTCAGAATGTAAAATCATTACAATAATCTATTCAAATAGTTCCTATTCTGAACATTGACCACTACTTGGTCAGGATAAAGAAATTCAAAATGAAAATTTTTTCAATATCATTTTGCCAAAATCTATACAGCTGAAGTCGGGCATAAATATTTTTGTGACATATTGTTTTTTGAGAGACTCAGTGTGTTATTTCAGAAACGTGTTCTTTATAAATGATCTTGAAAATTCTCAAGATATCAGTTTGCCACTAATATTCTAGAAGCTGGCACCCAATTGAAAAAATGTCTTAGTTCAATCAGAAGCCTAGATAATTTTTTTGAAAAATTTTACGTATCGCTATTGTAAATTTTCAATTTCATTCATTATTTCAAGTTTTGGATTCACATTAAAAATGGCCATCGTATAAATTTTGACAAATCCTGAAATTTTGGTAACGCTGTCTACAAAATGGCCGAAAACGCATTATAATAACCGTTTTTCCCGTTATATTCGAACATATTTTCCATGAAGAATGTTTCCAGTGTTCAAAATGGAAACTATTTCAATACGGTTTTGTAATGATTTCATCTATCAAACTCCATAAATATTTCTATAGTTCTGGAAAAAATAGGGCCTTTTTTGGATGGCTCACTCGGGTTCATAGAAAATTTATATTCGAAAATTTGTCATATAAAAATTCACACTTGGTAAAATCATATAGAAAGTCATTTATATTATATTATATACTCATCATAGGATATTCTTCCGTTCTCAAATAATGAATGTGGATCTCGCAATGCATGACTTGTATCTACATGTGAATTTTCGATTGTATCTGACTACAATTTTTTTGTTGGTATTCACTCACATCACTAGAAGAAGATCACTCTGAGCCAACGTAATTTTCATAAGTCCTTGTGAGTTTTGTTTTCATCATATGTGAAATACTTGTAGAGTTTTGGAAGTATGAAAAAGCTCTTTGAAGGGACTGATGAAAATTTTATGGAAAAAATATTTTCAAAGATTTTGGTTGCGCATCATCTAATCGATTCTAACTCAAGCGAACTAATGAACTAATATTACTGAACTAATAGTGAAATAATTAATCAAAAATTTTGTAAAAAATCAGTGCTGTTTGGCAAAATTAAACAGTATTGACGTCGTATTTACCCTGATTAGATTATACTGGACTATTCAGAAACCTCATTTAAAAATAGTGCAAAAAAAAAGAGAAGTAGACCCATCACATACTTTTGTGGTACGCTTATGTCTGCAGAGTACTGCATTTTCTCTCCATTTTATCACATGCTTTTCTTTCGATTTCATTGAATTTGATCACGTAAAAAGTATTGCAATTTGGATGCATAATTGATGCAATTCATTAGGTCAATTGGTATTTCCGAAATATCATTGATTGTACATTCTTGATTGCACATCTTGGGAAAAAATCGATTTCGTAGCTGAACACGTTCAGCTCCATGTTGTAAGGCAATTCTTGAATTTTTAGGCGAACATTTCCTATGCATGTAGGAAATAAATATGTTCTGTTTCTACTAGTCGCATCAGTAGCAACGATATTGCTTGAAATATTGAAGAAAAATATTTTTTCGTGAAGAAAATCAGATTTCAGATTATGAAGGTTGAAATGTCCTAAAAATATCGATAAAAACTTTGGTGAGAATATTCTCCACCTACTACAGCAGACAAAATGTCATGGAGGTACTTCGATAAATTTATATTTCTGATATATTAGGCATTACTCTAAAACCATTAATATTATAAATTTATTTCGAAAATGCATATTGTGGTTCAAGTTTGTTTACTTGCGTTCCAAAATCAAAATCACTCCCAATGAAAATCATCAAATTCAGATGAACATTTTGCTAGAATTTGTTTTGTACTTTCATTTTTTTAATTAACGTATGTTGTGTTTCTTGAAACTGATATTTTTTATGGGAGTTATTTCAGTGTGTCAAAAATCATTGAACCTGAAGTTTTTCAAATTTATTCAATGTGTTTTCCGAAAGCCCCGCCTTCATACATATAGACATGTTGTATGTCAAAGGAAAATATATTAATTTCCATAAATAATTGAACCTGACTCCTGAAATCGCAAAAGAAAATAATGAGTACCTTTTTAACTTCCTTTTGCTTTGTTTCCTTCTGAATCTACTTTATTTTTGATCTCCTTTGCGAATATGAAGTGTAATTGCACGTTTCGAGAATAATCCTCTATAATGAACGAAACAAATGAATCGAAGAATGAAATAGTAGGAAACTGTCGGCAATTGAGTTCACTTGAATTATGATATAGTAACTGAGGAGGTCACTATACAGGGAGTTTCCTAATTGCCAGCCTGTTCGGGAGTTGATTTTATGAAAAAAGTTATACAAACATAGGTCTGAAAATAATTTTTTCCAAAGCATATATTCAAAACTAGCGGATGATTTTTTTTCATATAATGTTGAATCCATGGATATATATTGGCAATACGAAATAGGTGGTATTCAAATGGTGGTGCATGATATTTCAAAAACTTCCAATGAGTAATCAACTTTGTTCATGATGTTTGAAATTCTTCAGAAATATGTTCCATTTAGTTGCTGAAAAAATTGGTTTTTGTCATGAGGGAACAAAAAGGTCAACAAAATAATTCGTTCTGAAAATTTAAAGTATCATAATAAGTCTGAACTGAAGAAGTGAAACAACAGAAAACTGTACTTTTTCTTGATATTTTATTCAATAAGTTTGGAGTGAAAATAATTCGTGGTTTCCTATTGACTTCTACAAGGCTAAAATAAATAACAAAAATTGTTTGGCCCTTTTCATGACATACATTTGTCTTCTTTCAAATCTCAAAAATCTCCAAACACCTATTCGTACGCTGTTGAATTCGTTTTTTTTTTAATTTATTTCTATAAAATTTTTTAAACATTATTTTACCATATATTTTATACAAATTGAATTTTTCAATATGATGGAGGCACCAATAAACGGTTTGCATAACAACTGTTTATCCTTCCGTAAGGTGAGTGAGTTTACTGAAATGTACCCTTAAGTCAAACTCAACCCCTTATGATTCTGTCATCAAAGGTCCTTTGAATCATGAAATGAAAATATTTGACGAAAAACAGAGTATATAATTTTTTTTCCGATGAAAAACAACATATTTCTCCAAAAATCAAATATTCGATCTTTTTCTGAGAGATTTCACGTTGTTTCTTGACTGAAGTTTTGATATAGGCAGTTGACATTTATGAAAAAAATAAGTATACCAGGAGAAAGCATGTTTTAGAAGTGTCGTTGAAAATATTTTTCTCATTTACTGTTATATGTTATGTTCATAAATGATGTATGAGACATTGTTGTGAATATTCATTAATGATAGTTGTATTCTCGTAAAAGTTGGAAAGTATCGGAATGAAAATTGATTCTCCCAATAAAGTTTCCATCAGTTCCAAACAGTTTTCCATACTCTGAAATCTAGTTCACTTTAGTTTAGTTCTAGCGCATAGCACTCCACTTGCTTTCTAATCAATCTTTCGAAGTTGCATTCACTAAACAAATCTTTCACCTAATACTAATTCCAAACTGCAGTTCTAACGGTTTCCTCTTTATCCTAGGCGTATCCCAGCAAGAAGACCATTGTGAATCCTTTAGTAGAGGGCAGCATCGCCAAGCTATGAAAAGGACCTACAGATATCATACTGCGGGGGTTGTGGATGACATAAAGGTAATTTTAGTTTCCTGAAAATACTCGCCAGTTATTTTTCTAAAAGAGCGAAGCGAAACTGATTGCTTCACACGAATAATTAACCTTGTGTTTCAAAATCATGACAACATAACAACTTTTGTTCAACACATCTTGAAAAATAAATTTGCATATGACCGGTTAATTCAACTGAATTTCATCTAGAATCTAGATATTTACCAGGGCCCTAATCGAAGTTGGGTGGAGTCACATTTAACAAACCGAACTCACACAGTTTTGGTAGTCTAATCCCTTTTTCAACTGAAAACAATGTGAGAAATATCCAAAGAAATGAACAACGCAATCAATTCAAAAACAAACTTGTCATGTTTAGATCATGCTAAGACATAAACTGGAAGAAAGTACCCTCTCGGGACGATGACTTGTATATGAACTTTCAATTATAGAAAAAACACTTTTTCCTATTTTTTGCTATTTAGTTTA
>WOGP01007821.1:0-11544 GCA_015342065.1 Leptinotarsa undecemlineata
CCCAAATCGTCCGCTCTACGGTTGTACTTCCCCGGAGAATAGCGAGGCCGTGGACTTTTGCTTTGGAGTGTCTATATGACAGAATGGCCCTGGATACAGCCTGTAAAGTCGTCAGGAGTTCGGATCCCCTTCTCTGCATGGTCCGTGACCATGAGAGAGAATTGGAGCAATTCTCCTTAGGGCAGCAGCCCGAGCAACTGATAACTCGGTATAATTTTCGACTCTGAACGACGTGACCACAACTCTGTCACCGAGGTGAAACCCGTACAGCAGAAAACTCAGATAAAAACCGCAGAGGTCACCTTACTTCTGCGGAGACACAAGGATGAAACTAATGCATGGGGTCTTCTTCAATAACATTGGAGACCTTGGCAGTTCAAAGTGCCTGAGGTTCGCTTTTCTCAGGTCGAGTGGGCTGAAGTCGGAAACTGAAGGCTAGACGTTTGATTCAACTTTCATGAACCATCAGCATATACTTCTGTAGTCACTAGATTACTCAATCGGATATCATTGCATATATTCATTCTTCAATGTGGATAAACCCTGGTTCAACATGGTGCAACATAGTTGCAAGCTAACTATCGCCTTTAAAAATCTCGCTGATAATTAGTGATGTAAAAATTCAGCAAAGAAAATCATGTCAGGCTCATTAATGTTTGGACAATCAGGGATAAACTGCTTGCAAGACCCAACGATTATAGATATTTCTTGTCAGTGGTTAAGTAGCTGCGATAAAAAAGCATAATTTTCCAAATAATTTGAATTTGACTTCAAATTAGATTTTCAGGAAAAGACGCCACCAACTATTCACAGTATATTACCTTTTGAGAGCATGATTAAAATAATTCCATAATTGAAAAATGTACCCATGACATTTGCAGTCTCTTGAACTTGAAGGGGGTTTTTCTTCTTGTTGGAAGACTATTCGAGTTCCACTGTTATATCCAAAACCAACTATACCCAAATACAGACGAAATTCATTAAGAAAACTGTAAATCAACATATTCTTAAACATTTGCTTCAATATCTCAAGTGATAACCCATATAATTTTCCGAATCACCAAGCAAAGATCATCAAGCGACTTTCTTTCGTATGGAACCCACATCTTTTCTAAACCTTGCCAGGCAAGTATAGCCAACGATGATTATCTGTCGAAAACCTTCCCAAAAGATTTATATTGTCACCAACTCTTTTGCTATTATACATCAGCAGACTATTGAAAAAAAACCTCAATGCAATATATCTTTTTGCTGACGACAGTAAACTTGTAAACAGTATACAAGACTCTTGTTGTTGGCGAACATCATCATGACATAGTCTAGTCGTATTACTATTTTCTTGACAAAAATGAGCAACCACGAATTTATAGAGTTCAAAACGTTTGTCTGAAATTATCGTTCAGCGTCAGAAAAAGAGAGCCCATCTCATATAGACTCAAAAAAGTCAGGTGGCTGAAAATATCTGACATTCTACCTCTTAAACAAAATAACTTACATAGTAGATGCTAGACATCAGACGTAAGATAAACCATGTTGTAAGGCAATCCACCGAACAATTCAAATTCAAAATTCAATACACAACAGCCGAATTTCATAAAAACCTATTCTTATTTCACAATGGAAATATGTTTCGAGTTTCAAGTAATGCCTGAAACAACATTTTTTGAATAAACAATAATACCCAACCACCTCTCATACCAAATTGATTATTGCAGTTGTGCTATTTATGTCCTTCACACATATCCGACTCAGCTCTCTTCTATATATTTGAACGAAATGTACCTTCCATTTTATCGCTATGATCATCATTATAATTAATCCTTTCATTCATTTTTGTTGATTTGTAAAGTGAAAGAGTAAGAATCGACTCTGCCAAATCTGGTATCCACTGATAAACTAGTATTTTTCATTACTGTATTATGTAATAATTTTGACAATGAAACAAATTATCATTATTATCATTATTAGTATGGGCGACTTAGATCAGACAAAAGAACGACGCAAATTATAGCTGCCCATCGCTTCGAGATTCAACGCAAAAGACTTCGAATACATTTCTATTTACTTACACGTTTTATATTAGCTTCACCTGTATGTATGTATGTATGTTTGTTTGTAACTTTTCTTTTCCGTTTGAATGCTCGGGATCTGTATTTGACAGAATTATTGCTTCATCTATTCGCGGGCAGATGGCGCCGTACGTAACCTCCTTGATATAATTCGAACTCACTTTACATGAAGAAATACTTCATGTGAAAAAAGTATTTTTCATCAACACGCGCACCTGCTGCCTTCCTTGGGCTTGGTAGCTGATTTTCAGGCTCCCTCTCCGGAATCGGAAAATATTAATTGTCATTTTTCTAAACAATATTGATGGATCCCAAAGTTTAGATAAAAAGCATATAGTTTAAAGAAGATTAAAAAATACGCTTTTATAACATATGAAACTAAAGAATGAAAAATAAATATAATTTAAAAAACTAAAAAACAAGAGTGGGCGCTTTGTGCCATATTTTTTTGAATATCAAGCGCCCGTCGCTTTTTTCACAATGATACTAGTGTTTTTCGTTCGTTGTTGTTTAAGGCTTATTTTAAAAAAATATTATTTTTAACTTTTTAGTTCGATGTTATTGAGAAGCGTGATTTTTAGTTTTTTGAACTATTATAAAACATACTTCATGTGACTAATTTTCCGATAAATTATAATCTGACGTAAAATTTACAAATTCGTACAAGCACAGCTCTCAGAGCATTTTAATGCCTCGTGTCCACTTGCAAGTAACTTGCGAAAGTTTTTTCATCAAGTATTTGCCGGCGTGTCTACACTGTAGTCTAATTGTTTTGAAATTTATTGCGACAAATTACTTTAGCAAGTTCATTTGCTTTTTTTTTAAACACTTTATTCAATTCATAAAAGTGGTACAATAATAGTAGTAGAACTTAACTATTATCACAGTGTTAGAATTTATTAAAAGAAATAAATTTTATGAGAAAAATCAACAATATTACCAGTCTGTATCATATTCCACCTACTTTTGAAACTTTCTAAATTGTTATACAGTAAAGCACTGTATATCCAAAGCCACACATTTGTATGATTAACGTGTACACACACTTCCACATAAATGTCTCAGCAAGTGGCTGCTGCTTTTGTGACATATATTCAGTTGAAAAAACAAATAAAGGGAAATGACAAAAAGCGTAGGAAAATTTGGATCAGAAAATGGATCCAGCGAAGATCTACGTTAGGTATACATGAGGAGCTGCTCTCTGAATTGAGAACGGAAAATCCTCAGCAGTTTTACGTATGTCTGCGGAAGATTTTGATTTTTTGCTGAATTTGGTGAAAGAAAAAATATATAGAAAAGATACCAAAATGCGAGATACCAGATTATCTTCTGTAGGGCTATGAGCGTTTGCAGCTAATAAGAATTATAAGGAATCAAAAAATTCCCACGTGCTTTTATACAATTCATTTGTCCCCTTCCCTGTCCACTCTTTATCTTTTGAATTTTTCTCCACTCCTGATTTAGTTGTGTTCTCAAGTTATGTAGCTTGCGCTGAATTTCATGTTCAGATGTTTTGAATAGTTTTGCTAATTTTTGATATGCGCCTTGTTTTTTTACTCTTTTTTAAAATCTTTGCAATGTACATTCCTTATTTCTGGGTACAATTCAAAATTTTCAATTAGCAGAAGAGTTTCTTCTCTATTCCAAACATGTCGTTCCTCTATTTTTGTGAAAAAATTTAATTCAGATTCGAAAAAAATAAATAAAAGTTTAAAATAGTTCACAAAATCTCACAACTTGCTGCAAATATTTCGAAACAATCTCGAAATACTAAAGTGCAAAATAATTTGCTTAGATTAGCCACGTATACTACAAGCTCTAACAAGTCGGCAAGTACTTGGCCCGAGAGAGTAAACTTTCAGCAAACTTCCTCTAGCGCTGATGTTTACACACATTGCAAGTGACTTGTGAGAGTACTCTAGGCAAATTTAATTGCTAGTGGACACGAGGCTTAAGGATTCCCCAACAGTGTTTGTGCATCTGCATAAGAAATATTCTCTGTTCAATAAGATTTAACTGGATTTCAGGTTATCGCAGGGTAAAAACCGGAGAGTTTCAAAAAACATTGACTTCACAAAAAAAGTCTTTCAAGGAATAAGTCACATTGGATTTTATTAAAAATTTAAACGGAAGCCTTGATATTATTTGCACTATTTGTGATACAACGAACGTGATATTCATTTTATTTACATAATGAAAACGGTGAAATGTTTTCATTGAAACACATTTATTAACAGCTTCTTTCATTTTATTTACTCCTTATGATTATGACACAAGAGCGACATTGAACGGCGCTAATTTCGCAAGTCTGAAAAAAACCAAGACGAAAACAATTCTGGAAATCGTGCCAACTCACTCTCAAATAAAGGTTAAACGAAAATATTTGAGTTTTATTGCGATACGGATATATCACCAAACATCTGAAGGGAAGGATCATGATCTACAGTCTGGGTCACAAGATTCTTTTTTTTGAAACTTCTGTCCAATGGCACCGAAAATATGATACAGAGCTCATTCAATTCGGAATGACGTTTAGCAACTTTTTGAAAAATTTCAAGAGGGATCGAAAAAATTACAAAACTTATAAACAATTTTGTAAAAAAGGTTGAGTTTTTGCAAATATCTCGGAAAATATTAAAGCTATCCAAAATTTAAAAAAAGATCCTTAAAGAAGAAAAAATTAACAAAAAAAAGACCTACTTTTCGGAACTCTATCACCTATATTTATAATTTGAATATAGAGGCGATACGGACCTTTGAACAATGAAAATTATTTTAACCCATTAAATATCATTATTAAGAAAAAAGTTCACATACCTTCTAGACACTTCAATAAACGAGAATAAACGGAAGTTTTGAATTTGCATAAAAACCCTGACAATTTTTAAACTAAAAACCTCAAATTGTTTTCACCTCTTGAAGCTTTTTTGAAAGCCTTCAAAGAAGATTTCCGTTGGAAAAATTAAAAACTTTTGATTTTCCACTTTGTTATTAATAATCAAAGACGTTATATAATTTTTTTATAAACTTATGTATTGTTTATAAGATATTTGAACATTTTTTGGGTGTTTTTTATCAGTGATGAATATTACGATTTTTGAAAACAAAATCGTTGCTTGAAAAAATATATTGCTTAAAAACGCTTTTGTTGATTAACAATTTATTTTGCTACTAAATAAGAATATTGAGGAACGATTTTTTTCAAATCATAATTTCTATTCTTCTTTGATATTCTGAAAAAAATACTTTTTTAAAATTTATATTTTCTTTATTTATTTAATAAATAATTTGTTTTAAACAAATCAAAAACAAAAAAAAAACAAACACGTGTCACTTTTTGTGTAAAAAAATCTCTATTTTTTACATATTTTTCTATTTTTGTGTTTGGTAATTCCTCATGGTTCTCAGTCATTGTTATTTAAAATATCTAGTAAACTAATGGAGGTAGGATAAAAATGATTATTTGTTCAAAACAAATTGTTTATTATGAAAAGAGAAATGAAAATTTCTGTGTTTTTTACCACTTTTATTCGTAACTAACGTTACTGCAGTTTCGTCCTATTCGGACATTCTCAAATTTATACAATAAAAGTTTATTGCATAAGTTTGAGAATGTTCATATTAGGACGAAACTACAGTTAGGTGGTTATAAATAAAAGTGGTAAAAAACAGAAATTTTTATTTCTCTTTTCATTATGATCTCCTACCACATAGTAACGAATACATCCATCAATAAATTGTTCATTAATTAAAGAAAATATAAATAAAGGTTTTCTTCAGAATATCAAAGAGAATAAAAATTATGATTTAAAAAAAATCGTTCCTTAATATTCAAATTTAGAAGCAAAAACAAATTGTTAATCAACAAATGCGTTTTCAAGCAATAACTTTTTTAAAGAAACGACTTCTTTTTTAGAAATCCCTCCAAAAAAATTTCAAATATCTTATAACAATTTTTTTAACAAATAGAGCTAAAAATTATGAAAAATCATTTTTATGTAACTTTGAATAATAAGAATACGAATAAATTTGAATATTAAAAAAATGTTTTCATTACTTCAATTGAATTTTTCAATCTTTAACGTCTTTGATTATTAATAACAAAGTGGAATATCAAAATCCAAGAAGTGAACGTAATTTGAGATTTTTAGTTAAAAAATTATCAGGATTTTTATGTGAATTTAAAACTTGTAAAAATTAGTTATATAACTACAGTATATCTAATAAAATAATCACGGGAGGAATTTTTTTCCATGGATTATCGTTTATTCAAGTGTCTATAAGGTATGAGAATTTTTTTCCTAATAATGATATTCAATGGGTTAAAATATTTTTTATTGTTCAAAGCTGATTAACGGAAAAACATATTCTTTTTTAAAGGTCCGTATTGGTCAGCGCGTGCGGGACGCGCATCGCACGCTCGCACGCTTTTAGCGCTATTTTCGCCTCTAAATTTAAATTATAAATATTGGTTATAGAGTTCCGAGGCGTGGGACTTTTTTCTAGTGAATTTCTTCCTCTTCTTATTCAAATTTCGGATATCTTCAATATTTCTCGAGATATTTGCAAAAACACAAACCCTCCATTTTTAGTGAATTGTTTATAACTTTTGTAATGTTCTCGAGCCCCTCTTGAATTTTTTCCAAAAACTTGCTAAAGGTCATTCCGAATCGAATGAGGCCTGGATCACAATTTTCGGTTCCCTTGGACAGTAATTTCAAAAAAAGAATCTTGTGACCGAGACTAATATGAGCTTACCTTTTTTCGAATCGAATTAAGGTAATACACATTTCAGCTAGAACGGAAGTATTTCACAAGGCAAACATAACCATATAATCCGATTTTATTATAAGAACCTTAATATAATCAAGGGTTATGCAAAGTTTTTTGCAATGAAAGTGACAAAATAATTTTGCATTTTACTTTATCGAAGGTCTTCACAGGTGATTGAATTTTCGAGGTCGGAATCAAAGCAAGGCACATTGGTAATGTAACTCCAAATTTGCTTTACCTCCATCAGAAACTATAATGTAGTGAATGAAATAAAAATTGTCTAGGCAGTAGTGAATGAAATACAAATTGCCTATGCAGTAGAAAAATTAATGAATTTCTGTCAACAGGACCTTTGAATACATAAAAACAGTAAACAAAGAATGGGCTCTTTCATAGATGGTTGGGCGTAAAATGTTGTCATAATGTTTTTATCACCTACAGTGGTGGTAAGGGTTAATGTAATCAGTCATTTTTAGTTTAATATATAAGTTTGAAAATGTCCTTATAGGACGAAACTGCAGTAACGTTAGTTACAAATAAAAGTGGTAAAAAACATTGAAAGTTTCAATTCTCTTTTCTTCATTTCGATTTCTTACTACGTAATAATGGCTACATCCATCAATTTATTGCCATAATGCTATTAGTTTGGGTCACAAGATCCTTTTTATGGAACTTTTGTCCAAGGGCACCCCAAATTATAATCTAAGGCTCATTCGATTCGAAATGACTAGCAACTTTTTGAAAAATTTCAAGAGGGGCTCGAAAAAATTGCAAAAGTTATTAACAATTTAGTAAAAAAAAAGAGGGTTTGGTTTTTTGCAAATATTTATAAGTTCAATTAGAAGGCGAAAAGGGCGCTAAAAGCGGGCGATGCATGTCCCGAAACGGACCTTTGAACAATAAATATTATTTTAACCCATTAAATATCATTATTAAGGAAAAAAAATCACATACCTTCTAGACACTTCAATAAACGAAAATCCATGGAAAAACATTCCAGTGATTATTTTATTAGATATACTTTAGCCAATTAACTAATTTTTACAAGTTTTAAATTTATATAAAAACCCTGATAAATTTTTAACTAAAAACCTCAAATTTTGTTCACTTCTTGGAGTTTATCTTGAAAGCCTCCAAAAAAGATTTCCATTGGCAAAATGAAAAAATTTTGATTTTCCACTTTGTTACTAATAATCAAAGACGTTTTAAAAAGTGAAAAATTCAATTAAATCAATGAAAACATTTTTTTATTAATATTAAAATTTATTCGAATTCTTATTATTTAGTTTAATAAAAATGATTTTTCATAATTTTCAGCTCTATTTGTTTAAAAAATTGTTATAAACAAATGCATTGTTTATGAGATATTTAAAAATTTTTGGGGGGATTTTTATCAGTGATAAATATAATGACTTTCAAAAACAAAATTGTTTCCTAAAAAAATTTTTTCACCGCTTAAAAACGCATTTGTTGATTAACAATTTTTTTGTTACTAAATATGAATATTGAGGAACGATTTTTTTCCAAATGATAATTTTTATTTCTCTATGATATTTTAAAAAAAAAATTGTTCAACTTATATTTTCTTTACTTAATAAACAATTTATTATAAACAAATTAATTTTAACGATATATTTTTTTAAATACTACAAAGAAACAAAAACAACCATGTGTCACTTTTTGTGTAAAAAAATGTTTCTTTAATTTTTATGAATTTTTCATTTGTTACACAAAGAGTCTTCGTCATCGAGTGATCCACGATTGTGGATACTAACAATCAAAACGTCGTGAAGTAACTTGGGTCGGAATCTTTTAATTTTCAATTTTCATTTCTTGTTAATAATTTTTTTAAGTTTCATTTAGTGTTAATAGTTCAATTTTGTTAATTGTAATTAATTGTAGTTAATTGTAATTGTTATTTTTCAGCTAATCACATTCATAGAAACGATAACATTTCTGCTTACAAAGGCGCTATCTATAATATTGACGGATATTAACCTACTATGAGATGATAGATTGAAGAGATTATTATTTATTGTTTAACGCTAGATATAAATTTTCTCATCTCTATTCAAACAATATCAAAATGTTTTTTCTCTGTAATTACGATCCCACGTATTTTACTTTTATTCAAGGTCTAATGCCCATCATCCTTGCACGAAAAGAAGCAGGTTTGAGTTTGTTGACGTCACTTCCCACAAAATAATACCAATAACGATAAAAAAAAATATGAACGGAAATTATTTCCAAATTGTAAACTACGAAAAGAAATAAACTAGTTCCTTACCCGAATCACTTCCTATTAATGATCATTATAAAATATTTGAATTAATCGATACTAATGTGATATAGCTAAAGAGTTTTTTTCATCGGTTTGTTTATTTGAAAGCGCCGATCTCTGGATATCAGTCAGATTTGAAAAACGGTGCAACACACTGATTCATGAGGTGGAAAATACAGTACATTAAATTTAAAACGAGCCACTCTGAATAACTTTTGATCATCCAGAAATTGTCGCACTGGAGCTGCATAATGAGGAGGTGCACTATCTTGCTGAGAAACTATTTCGTTTTCGAATAAATGTATATTCTCCTCAATTGCCCTATTGATGCTCGGTATTCGATAAAAAAGGTACTTTGATGTGGCCACCTAAAATCCCTGTCCAAATATTTAGATTTCAAGGTCGTTGGGTATGAACTTGACTGTATAAATGAGGATTTGTATGACTCCAATATCAACAATTTGGCCGATTCACCTCTCCATTCAGACTAGACGTACATTCATTCGAAAAACAAATTTTATACAAGAACTTCTGATGCAAGTTGTTCCGTTCAGTGGGACTTTCACAAAACTCGATACGTCTATCGAAATAATCTTAGTTCAATTCACGAACTAGTCTAATCTTATATGGATTAGATTTGTACTTATGAAGGATCCTGAAAACATTTGTACGCCTGATACCTGATTCTCGAGATAAGTCAGTAAGAGATTGCGGATTTTCCATTAGTCCAACGTGCCCTAAAATTGCAGTACAAATAGCTTCATCGTAGACAACTCTTGAACGGTTATGCTTTTTATTGTTAACAGATCCAGTTTCCATAAATTTGTTCAATAATTCCAAATCGTATTTATGTCGTATATTTCTTCCTGAATCATTATCATTGAACATACGGGCAGCAAATTTGCAATATTTTCATTCTGGTAGAACAAACTCACTATTTCAATCCGTTCTTGAAGCCTATAAATCATTCTTTCTTAAGAATTCACAAAAACAGAAACACAAATATCTTCAACGTTGATTGAACATCCTCTGATTCACATAGTCGTTATTTTTATGTGGATACAGTCAATAACAACTGATAAGCTACGTATTTGTTCAATATATGACCATTCATTTATAGTCTCTCGGAGCAATTTACATGTTTGGACATTTAATCCAGTTTAATTCTTTGTAAGTATATCGCCTCGGGTACCGAAGTGCTACCTTGATGTACACCAATAGCAACAGCAACCCTATGCTGAAATTCGAGAGTTCTTGTGAAGATATATACAAATGAAAATTTTCTTCAATACGCCTACCAAAGGTTCTCAAAAACATTTCCATTTGCTCAATAGATAACGAGGCACTATCTCTTGTTTCTCTAGTTCCGTCAGAAAACAATTAGCAAGCCATTCAACATTTTCCCCCTATTCAATTTCAAAAATAGTTTTTGTGCAAGTAACGTGCTTAAACAGCAACTACACCTAAATGGAAGTAAATACTACTAGTTAAGCAGATGCTTTGTTTTTTATGTAGATACTTCTGCGGAGGAGTACCTTCTTCTATGTACATTATAAAAGTAGTAATTGGCTTTTGGTAGACCCAAACAAAATCCACAACATATTATACCTATCTCCTATAAATGATCCAAAATAAGGCATTTGTCAAAAAATTATTGAAAATTAAAAAGTGGTTTTTGAGCACTATTCATATTGGGAGCCCTTAAAACCGTATAGCCAAAAGTTACTTCTTCATCAAGGCAATTTTATGAAGCTAAATGTTGCTTTCATGGCATAATTTCAGGGCACACAGTTTCGGAGAAAATGCAAAATTGAAGTAATTCGAAGATACTTTTTACCAAAAGGACGGTGCGATACGCGGTAAGGAGAACTGAACATTGCCGAGAAGAACCGAACTGCTGAAAAAAACCTGTTAACCAGCTGTCGCACCCCTACGAAAAACAACTCTTTAAAATTAAAACTTGTGGGAGCTAAGGAAGCTAAGGAGCTAAGTCTTATCTTTCAACGTATAGTTCCTAGCACGGGTTAGTCCAGGGGTCTCCAAACTTTGAAGCCTTCGGGCCATAATGATTTCTTGAGTTTGTTCCAAGGGCCAATTTCTGCCCTTAACTATATTTCTAGACTGGGATAGTCACAAAGTGCGTGACCTAAGCAAACTTACGCTTTTTTGCATTTCAATTATTATTGTGTATTGTGACATTTAACGACATCTAGTGGTGAGTAGTGGTACTATGTACTATCTTTTTCAGCTACCCGCTAGGTGGCATTAGGCGTGATTATATATTTGGAATAACCGCGTTGGTTCGAGAAAGTTCTGTTTCTAGCTAGTGTATTCCGATCACCTCGAGATGGCAGTAATAATTGCATATAAAAAGGCGAGTTAGTCTGTGTAGGAAAGACGAAGGAAGCGAAACTGTCTGTT
>WOGP01007822.1:0-11543 GCA_015342065.1 Leptinotarsa undecemlineata
ATACACTTTACTAGATGGGTTACCACCCTCACAAACAAAATATGTGGTTGTCACTATATAACTAAAATGAACTAACATGGGCTCTCTTAACTAACAGGTCCTACTCAGACAAGAGCTAACCAAGGACTCCCCGGTGTCTACCCGTTTGCTTACCTCCCGCACTCTTCGCCCTTTCCCATCGTCCACATTGGTGCCTTATAGTCCGGAGCACGGGATAGTGTAGTGCCGCACAACACGAACCGCCACAGTTCATAATTAATTTTCATATTTGTAGTTAATGTGAAGACAGAATGTATCCCTTATATTTATGTAAATACTTTCATTTGAATATTATTAATAATTTGTGGAGAAATTCACAGATTCAGAATCGTGAGGAGAATAATGATGATAGAGATTGATTTTCAAAATTATGTCCTCATAATATTTTCCAAACTACAAAAATGTGAAATCCCTACTTTTCATTCGCCGCTTTTGCGTCAACAGGAGATAATAACCACTGATGATTGTTTTATCAGCTTTCTGGTGTAATATTTAGCGATATGTATATGTTTGTATGTGTATGGAAGTCTTATCAAAGTTTTGGTATAGATAAACGTGATTGTCTCTACATTCAATGTGAGTTTCCGCTACTACCAAAAAACTGCTCAGATAGGTGAATTATCTGGTTGATTGAATTATTCAATCGAACTGTAACATGACTTTATTTCATTTTTGATCTCAGTAGAATATTCACAATCTTTTCAATGCATATAATGAAATTGTAAGTAATATCTCTCTGTATATAAAAGATATCAGATATATAGAACGAATAACCATGGCTTTCAGAATGTTTGTCTATTTCTCTGTTTGTCTATGCATTTGTGCGCGCCAATCTCGAAAACGACTCAATAATCGATTCTACTAATGTAGTGTGGTGACTACAAGATTTGTCAATTGGTTTATGAATAGAAGAGGACTGGCATTTGAGGAAACAGATATTTCAGAATTCCAAGACTTACATTCTCCAATATGTATATTAGAAACAGATTTTAGAGCAATAGTTTTTGTGGAATCTTGTTGCGATACAATTGAATTCATTCGCTACTAAAAAAATATACTTAGTTTCGGTGGTTTTCCGTGGAGAAAAATTTTTGAATTCTACTCTCGTAACCCATTGTAACCCGTTGAGGGTATTAGAATCTATC
Source organism: Leptinotarsa undecemlineata (assembly GCA_015342065.1). NCBI lineage: Eukaryota > Metazoa > Arthropoda > Insecta > Coleoptera > Chrysomelidae > Leptinotarsa > Leptinotarsa undecemlineata. The sequence continues at coordinate 1,185 of WOGP01007822.1, forward strand.
ACAGATCCCACAGATACTGGCGTGGCAATCCTGTCTTGAATGACTCTTACGCAAGTAATTGATACAAACTCGAAATTCCTTCATATAATCAAAACGCGATGCAACCGCGGGTTTTTTGCAACCTTCTCATTGATAAAAAAATTATTATTTTTACAAAAAAAAAGTATTTGTTTATATTGAATGTCGAAACCAACACAGTTGGTGTTCCTTTATCATTTGTTTTTTTTGTGTTGAGAAATTTGCGCATGTGACACTTTAGTTTCTATTGGTTCTAATAGGTTACATCATTTACTGTCTTTTATAATTGTTTATTACTCATTTCTGGAATAAGATTCAAATTTTTCTACTAGTAAGTAATTAAAAATGGTGTTCGACGCATCCACTACATATCTGAAATTTTTCTTATGTTCTTATAAGACTCCTTCATCCTTTGTCCTCCGTCATGATGAAATTAGTTTCAATTGAATATGCTTTGAGTGAAGTTTTCGTTAAAATGTTAAATGTACTTCTTAGCCACCTGTTTTGCACGTCAAGTCATCCGATCGTCTTTTAGTTATGAAAATATATTGGTTATTTCACAATATTTGCCCGCTTTCATGAGTCTACTTCAAATTATGATATATAATATCTCAGTGTATTCTTATTCAATTCAATCGAAATAAGCGCAATTTGAATCAATGTAATTTTGCGAACGTAACACAAATCGATTGATTCAATCATTAGTAAACTCTGGTCCTGATTGGCGAAGGTTCTAGCGGTGACAAACTTATCGAAATACTTCAAAAGAACTTTCAAACTACCAGCAGAAAGCACTGTGTTCTCAGGAGAACTTTTCACCATATGGAAAGCACTTGAATATACAGAGAAGTGCGATCATACAATATTATTGGTAATTACCGACTCACTGAGTACATTGGAGGCAATATCAAAGCTGAACCCAGAACATCCCATCATACTTCACATCAAACATAAGCTCCACTCAATCATTGAGAAACGTAAAAATATCCACTGTATGTGGGTTCCATCACATGTTGGTATAGCAGGCAACGAAAGGGCCTACCAGATGGCAGAGGATGCTATTACTAACCCACTCACAGATATTGAAGAAAGAATAGCCCACCCTGACTTGAAACCGTTTTACAAACAAATCCTTACTAACGTATGGCAACAGCAATGGAATGGCTCCAACTCTGAGTTATCAGCAATCAAACCATTGGTCTTACCCTGGAAAGCACTTCCAAAAACGAGAAAATTGCAAGTTATCTTGTCACGTCTTCGACTAGGGTATTCTCGCCTTACTTATGAATACATCCTCAACGGTAATAATCCTCCAACATATGAAGTTCGTGACTGTACTATCAGTGTCAAACATATTTTATCTGAGTGCGCATCTTACAACAACTAGAGAATCGAGTACGATATCCTCCCTTCAATTGAAGCAGCGTTAGGACAAACTTGTAACTATGAAAAACTAATTGCCTTTCTGAGACATATAAAGCTGCCGCACCGTATATGAAAATTTATTGTAAGGAATTAATATTTCTATGAAATTTTAGTTGTCGCTAATAACCCTCGAGGTTGATGTCACATTAAATAAATGTAATAAAAAAAAACTTCCTAATAATGACACTCTGCTGTGATAGTTGGGCCCGGTTGGAGAAAGTTATAATGAATCACACCAGCCGCTGAACACCATACATGGTCATTTTTGCTGGGTTTTTGCTTTTGGGAAGTGCCTGGGGGCTCATCGGTGTCCAACCACTATTCTGAACGTCTCCACTTCTATCACACGTGAAAATCCAATCGAAAAGGGATCGTTTTGGTTGCGCGAAAGCAAAAAAGCTCTGAACGTGACAATATCTGTGGATAAATCAAATAACGAGGAACACACTTTTCGTGCTTTTTAACCTGTCCAGTACATTTCGAACTTTCAAAAACCGTATGGGAGTTAACGCTCAGTTCATTCACCATTCCACGCACCATTTGTGATGAGTCAGTCTCTACCAGGGTCCTCAAATTCTCGTCTTGGATTACTGTAGGTCGACCACTTCGAAGCTCATCTCTAGAACGAAATTTTGCAAATCAAAGTCGAAAAGTGCATTCATTAACACTATCATTAAGAAATACCTAGTTGATTTTTTGAGCTAGTTTGGCAGCAGTTTGGTTCAATTGGAATTCGTAGAGGAAAATTGGCTAAAAATCGCTCATCGACGTCATATAGTAATGAGCTGAAAGAAAGCGAAGAATTAAAATTAAAAAAGAACAGCATTATTGTATGAAGTACAAAATTCTTTATCGATCAGAATACGTCAAAATACAGTACAATAGTAGAATCAATATTTATTGAGGTTATAAAAATAAAGTCATGAATGATATAACAATTTCATAATTGTCACAAACAAAAGTAGTATAATTTGATATGAATTTGGACTCAAGCTAGGTAAAATGGCGTCTTCTATGTAAAAACTATGTAGATTGAATTTTAACGGAAATATAGGATTCCTCTCTTATGGCCAGGTGAGGAGTGGTCATCATCTTAGAGGAAGACCCCCAGGAATAGCAAGATCTTCAGAACAGGTACTTGCTGAAAAAAATAATAAGGACCCTGCTATACATTTTCGAGTTGACATTGGTTTTCCTCCTCTAGATTCAAAAACGTTTAGAAGAAAGATCGAGAGTATTCAAAGAACAGAGAAAAAATCGTGCTTTGGAAAAGTTAGCTCGTAAAAAACAAGTATTCATTGATCTGGAAGAAACGAGGAAAGAATGGATGAAGACGGTTAGCCCCAATCACATAAAGAATATATCTGACCATTACGGTGTTTATGAGCATTTCTTTGAAGATGCTTATTTTTATAATCGTGTACCATTGACATATGACTAAGATGCTTGTAAAATACCTGTTTATTTTGGAAACATTATTAAACCTATTGAAACCAGTGAAAAACTCTGTATGACCTATTAATGTGAAAACAACACATTTTGGTCCTTGATTTTGAATAATCTAGATGAACATTTGATTAAATCCGACTCTGAATATATCCATTGGTTTGTGGGTAATGCAATCAAGAAAGGTAAAACATTGATTGAATATCTACAACCTTTTCCACCAAAAGGTACAGGATACCACAGACTTATATTTGTTTTGTATAAACAAGAAAAGGAACTTGACTTTTCATTATTCAAAAAAGGAGGTTTTTTCTACATACAACTTCTACAGGAATAATCAAGATGATTTAACACCTGTTGGTTTAGCATTCTTTCAAACAGATTGGGATCCTTATTTAAAAAAATGCTATCATGATTTTTAGGATATGAAGAAACCAATATTTGAATATGATTTCCCACCACCTTACTTAAGGAAGTAAGAATGGTTTCCTTTGAGAAAACCATTCAATTTGTATCTCAATAAATACAGAGATCCTAAACAAATCAAAAATTAGCTTCTGATGAGGAAAATGGAAAATGTACATCCTTTCAAAGAACATCCACCTCCTGTACCTTATCCCAATGCAGAATATTTTCAGGACATCCTTCCAACATGCTTTAAGTTGGAAATGAAAAAATCAAAATTGAAGAGGGGTAGAATGAATGATATTGGGTAATTTATGTTCTGTATTATTTTAAAATAAATCCTTTTTCAAATAAAAAAATGACAAAACTCTTGAAATAACCTAAATAAAATAAATGTAATGAAACGGTTCAAAATTACACAAAATGGCATAAAATGAAATATTTGTAATGAATAAACAATGAACGGAACATATTCTCACCTTGAAAGCATTTTCTCAATTTGTACACATTGATTAAATTTAAAACACTCCCAAAATACAAATCATGTAATAATAAAACAACAAAAATTGAATTGAAAGTAATAATTGTAAGTATTTGATCGATTCGTAATAGTTTCCTTATCAATTTAATACTGGAAATGTATCCACTTGTGAGGAAAATAAGGAACTAACTCACATATAGTTACAGGTTTGCTTCGTATTCGGCACCTTGTTACGAGCTAGCTGCTTCAATACCGTACTTTGGTAGCGAGTCATACTATTGGTTTGAAATTTCACCTGTGTTGACACTTCAGAACAATCTCATTAGTTCAGCTGCAACGGATGCAGAAAAGTCAAAGTGCTGAAAAAATTCTTGAAGAATAGTTATATTTTTTATCTTATTCGTAAAGGAACATTTACTTAATTTGGACCCCAGGCAGAAAAAATCATTCAAGGAATTGTTTTTTGTATTACCCAAGAAACTGATGATTTCAAAGCGACTTCGTTCTTGATTCGAAAAATCATTAGCTCCATTCAGAAAGGCAATCCACCATCTTTTTTGGGTTCATTTTCATCGTCTAAATCTTTGGTTGAATTTTTCCTGAATATAGTCACCACCTTCAGGAATTAAAAAAAAACTGACATTTCGAAAAATGCAAGCTAATGAGTCACCTACGAAAAAGACAGTCCCACTCGATGAATTGGACTCCACACAGCTGTTGATGCTTCGGATTCCTCTGCATCAAGCTGAACTAATTCAATCTCGCTCTGAGAAATTGGAGTACAAACATATGTTGAAATCAGCTGATACATTATGAAAATCCATAATGCATTCAAGAAAAACTTCACTACGTGATTTTTACTAAACAGCTTTACGAAAACGCAACAGTGTCTTGCTATACAATAGCTATACTTGCCTGAAGAAGCTATTGTATAGCGAAACTCGTCTTGCGTTTTTATGAAAGTGCTGAGTAAAATTCTCACTATGATGTGTTTTTTGGAAGATTATAAACAGTCTTTGCACTTGAAATGTTTCGAGAACACCTCGAGATTCTCTATAGTAAAGATTTATTTTGAGAAGATCGGCCTAAATGTCGGCTGCAAGTGTTATGTATGACAAAAATAAAAGACATATTCTGCAGTTTATTACGAAATGGCAAGTGTTATGTATGACGAGAATATAAAGGGTTGCCTTTTATATTTCGGGATTAGAGAACAAAAACAAATATTAATAATCGAAAATCACTTTATTGTTTTTCAAAATATTCCCAATGAAGATCTATACACTTTTGCATGCGTTTGAACCAATTGTCGAAGCAGTTTTGCCACTCAGATTGAGGTATCTCCAAAACATGCATTATGAATGCAGCAACCGCTTCTTCGGGTGTCGAAAAATATTGACCTTGTTAGTTTGTTTTCTACTTGCCGGAATAAAAAGAAGTAATTCGGTGTTCAAAAATGCAGTTGTTTGAGTCGATGTGTGAGAGCTCGCATTGTCGTGATGAAGAGTGATCCGTTTTCGGCGGTTGATTTTCCTGATTTTTTGGTAGACAACTGCCAAACAAATGGTTGTGTACCACTCAGAATTAACTGTTCTGAGTTGTTCTATGGGTACGATTGCGACATGTCCAGTTTTTCCAAAAAAACAGGCGACCGTTTGCTTCGTAGTGCTTCGTGCGCGAACAACTTTTGTTGGATTTGGCTCATCTTGAAATACCCATATAGTCGACTGCTGTTTACTTTCGGGCTCATCTGCCTAAATCCACGATTCATCACCTATCATGATGTCATAGACGTGTTTCGAAGCACTGCGATCGTATTTTTTGAGCATTTCCTTCGACCAGTCGACACGAGTTTTTTTTCGAGAGATCGACAAATTGTGTGGGATCCAACGCGAACACATTTTTTCAACAGTGCAGTGTTTATGCAATATCAAATGTATGCTGGTCCCACTAATGCCTTGTCTCAATCTCACGATAGGTCACATGACGATCTTGCAATATCAGTTCGCGCACAGCATCTATGGTCTTTGGAACAACAAATGATTTTGGATGATCTTCACAAAATTCCTCTTGGAGTGAACTACGACCACGATTGAATCCAACATACCATCGATAAACACTGGTTCTTGATGGAGCCTCTTCGTTAAAAATTGAAATAACTTCAGCCATGTACTGTTGCTGAGTTAATCCACGTCGAAAGTTGTAAAAAATAATCGCTCGGAAATGTCCACGATTCAATTCCATTTGTGGGCCGAGATAAATCTTTGAAGTTACTGTGAACAGGACAAATAGCGCGCGTATGTCAAATCGTTTTGAGTACTTATAAGCCCAAAAATGTCCAACTTTGCGATAGAGCTGTCAGTTGCCAGATTCCATCACTAAGGTTGCCAAATCCCGTAACATGAAAGGCCACCCTCATCTTCTATTCTTTTCAATATGTTTCTGGAAGGTAAAACAATTTTTGTCTTGACATGTGGACCGTTTGGAACAAGAAGTCAAATCGAAGATGAATTCAAGGGCATACATATCTCATTTCCACACCACTCAGACCATCTTAGTTTTCAAACCCTTTTGGACTTCCTACTTTAATGGGAGATTTCAACAGGGGATAAACAATTCCACTGCGACCAAAACCATTAATTGATCAACAGAGATAGGATAATGAAGATAGTAATTATTCTTGATTATCTAATTCTCACCCTGAAATGTTTCCAGTACAAAATGACGCTGAACAAACACGTCATTGTAAAAGTCAAAAACTCAAGTCTAAGGTTCTTTATGATGAGTTGATTTATTAAAATGTCAAGTAATAATTTCTATCATATAAAGAACTACAGAATTATATAGATGATATGAAATGTAGTAGATACGAAAATATGCAAAGTTGAGGGCAGTATAATACGCTTTGGGGTTGTATCCTAGAACTTTAAACACCACATCTTCAAAATCAGACCATTCTGAAAAAAAATTTTGAGTAACTTATCATAGCAGGTGACTTTATATTACAATTTTGGTTTAAGGGATCGAGTTTCTTTTCAATAATATCAGTTCAAAGGAGTCAATAATTTTATGAATACATAAATAAGACACGTACTAAGTGCAAAATTCCGCTAAGTGAAGTATTTCGTGTTTTTTCCGCAAATATTGGAAAACTAACATTTCATTGAACTGGCACACTATACCAAGCTTATTCGTATGAGAAATATCCAACAACCCAGACATTCTGAACTACATCGTACTATTCACACTACCGTCTCTCACTCTAATCCTATAAACTTCCCGGATAAATAGATCTCGACAAACCCTATCACTTGGAAAATGTTACTCTTCTGGTAATATTCTGTCTGCATTCTCATGCATACAGAATGCATGGAGATAAGTTTCAAGTATCTTATACAGCTTTTTAAGAAAGAATCTGGGACGATATGTCTCGTAGTATTCCTTTATATGAGTCAGATTTATTGAAATAGAGTGCCTGCTGCATCAGATAGGGAATTGTTGAGGTAAGAGCACAATGTGTCGAGTGGATGAAGATTTCGTATATTTTCACTTTCTCGGTCTGCTTTGTGGAGACTTTTATACAATCCCATTTCGACGAGATATTCTCTTGAGCTTTCATTATTGTTATTGATTTCAGAATGAAATATGTACACTTGAAGTAGAAACTTTCTTCAGGTCCTAAAGTTTTGATAACATTTTGTGGAAGCAGTCATTTATCATGTAGTCATTAAACAACTAAATATGGCAAATGTCTACTAGTATCAACTACACGCCTGGCAATACAACGACAGGAACCGAATTATATTCGACAAACATTTTTGTAAATTTCCTAACAGAAAAAAAATGTTGAAGAGGTTTCTCTCTCATCCAGGAGCAGGACCTGACTGAAATCAATGAAACGCGCCTCCATTATGTGTCGCTCTGCTTATTACAAGAGAATTTATCATTTTTTCATCCAAATAATGGAAGAACTCATTTGAAAACTTAGTGAAATATTTATTATAGAAAAAAACAGGGAAAATACGCTCAGGAATGAACCATAATCAACTATGAATTTCACTTGTTCGGACTTCCATTGTCTAATATATAAAATGATTTGAAATCCCTGAGACACCTAAAAGAGAAGAATTAAAAATTTATAGTTGAAAATAAAAATTATAGTAAGCAAAAAACCTGAAATGAAATAACAGTGAAATACAATACAAGTGAAGAATTAGAACAATTGAACAAAATTAAATAAAAATAAAAAAAAATTAACAAAAATTAAATGAAAATAAAGAAATGAAAAAAGAAGATGAAATGAAAGTTAAGGGATTCCAAGCCACGTTAGTTCACGACTACAATCGTCTTCAGGTGATGACTGGACTGATTCTTCCGAGAGATGACTGTTTATGGGTCGTTCGAGTCCTTTTACTTCACTTTCACTCTCCCCTCTTTCCATTTTCAACTTCACTGGTTTAGTGAGAGATGACCGTTTCGCGGGAGTTGGCCATCTTTCGCTTCATGATGGGTTTCCATACGTTACGTGTCTCTACGTTGGCTTTGCTGAATACGTTGTTGGAGAACATGTATGCGGCTTTCTTGAATTTTCTTCTAAACCAATGTTCCTATCTGCGTATGCTGATATTCCTGATTTGCTGGTTTCCCCTCGCTATGTGTGTTTTTGTGCTCGGCAATGCGAACATTCAATGGCCTCTTAGTTTCACCAATATAGGATTTTTAGCACTCACAAGGTATCCAGTAAATGCAATTCTTGGAATCTCAGTCCGCGTTTGGTGGCCTGATTTTCGTGAGGCTGCTGAAGCAGGTCCAAATGTTGTACTTGGAACCAATTCTTCTTATCCTCTCCGATAATCCTCTGATATAGGGGAGTACAAACACTGGTTGTGACGGGTTCTCTTCCTTGCGAGGTTCCTGCTGTCTTTTAGCCAAAGTCTTCTCTATCATCGCTTTGGAGTAGCCGTTTCGTTGAAGATCATCTTTGATAATGTCTAGTTCCTTCTCGAGACCTGTCTTCGTATTACAGAGCCCGAAAGCACGGTCTGATAGAGTCTTGACGATTCCTCTTTTGGTTGATTGTTGGTGGTTGGATTCATAATTCAGATACTGCGCCATGTGAGTGGGTTTTCGTTTCGGTATACAGATGTTTCCCACTTAGTGTCGGTCTTCTTCACCAAAATGTCTAAGAATGGCAATTCGTTGTGGATTTTCTTCTCCACTGTGAAAGTGATGGAAGGTCTCACACTGTTGATGTGTTTCAGGAAGGTGTCTAATTCAACAACAATAACGGAAACTATTTTGTCATTTGGACAAACTCATTAGTTTGACTGAATATCACAGAAAATTGGTATTGATTATGAAGCAGGAGCTCATTCTGATCATTGCAGGCCAACAGGAACTGGAACTCCTCAATGTAGAAGTTGAGATGACTTATTGCATGTGGGATCTTGATCAGTGACCGTCACCATGATACAGCCTCAGATATATGAGCCTTGAAAACAACCAATAGCCTCGAATGACCTCGAAAAATCATAATCAGCTTCCAAAACGAACAATCCAAGAGTTAACGAAGGATCTGATGAAATGTATAGGTACAAGCAAGTATCATTATTATTATTGTTTCATCTTTGAATACTGAAATATACCCATATTAGCGTTAGAAACTGGATTTTGAACAGAAGTTGGACTCATCAGCCTACTATAAACATATTAAAACTTCAAACACAGCTACTATGAAAAAGATATTATTGAATATTGGGAATTTTTACAGCATTCCACTATTCATTAGCAACTGCTCCCATCAACCATTTGCTATGAAGTCATTAACTGTCGACATAAAAAAAAGTTTGAAACACGCAAAGTCAAGTTTCCATCACACACCAAAGTATATGCACTCACCTTCATGACACTGGTGTATCTTATGATGTCCTTGATGGCTTTGTTCAGAGTGGATTATAGTAAGATTGGCATATAATGTTCCAGGTTTAAATTTTTTTGATATTCGGCAGTAGGTAAATCAATATGTTAGTGAGGAAAGCCAACTAGTCTGCTCCACTCATCAGCTTGCAAAACTCCTCTGATTTTTTGTTGCCTTACGAATATTTAAGACGATATCATACCAGGCTCATACTTCTCGCTCATCTCCATACCTGTTCAGCATCAGAATATACACCTAAATCATAATTTGATGAGTGTAGGAAATTCCAACTCAGGTTGAGATACCCACTAGAATCTTAATCTGTTGCTTCGGGCCACTCTTCGGCTGAATAATGCATTCACATATTTGTAGAAGAAAGAGCTGTCAAATGACATAAACTGTATACATTACTTTCAAAATTATGCAAATGAAAAAACACTAACTTTGAATATGTTGTAGCATTTAAATTTGAAATGCCATAAAATAAAATTCAACAGCATAATGTTTATAGTTTTATTTGTGAATTGATATAGTGATATTTTTCTTGATGAATCTACTTCCCAGTAGTACAGTGTTGTGATAACCTAAAACAAGACCGAAATTCATTTATCAATTTTTCAATTGAATGATATTCTAGAGCTTACCTGTTGTCTCCTGGAAGTACACA
>WOGP01007823.1:0-11542 GCA_015342065.1 Leptinotarsa undecemlineata
GGTGTCAGAATACCACAATACGCTCTTTTTCAAAAGCTGCGTATCCTATTTTGGCGGTTGATTCTTTTCGAGATGAACTTTTTGAAATATTGATGAAGGTTCAATTCAATACTACAAGAAGCCAGGCATCTATTTCCTCCAGAAACCGTGTTTCTGGCCAACACGGCTGTCAATTCGAGTGAGTGAACAAAGCACCCACGTCGAACCGCCTGACTATCGAAAAGAGCCATCTACTTGATTGGAGACGCGAACATCACTTGCAACCTTGATAGTCTGAAACATCGAAGAAAGGTTGGAAATTTGTCTCTCCTCTTTGGTTACTTTTACTGGAGGTGTTCAAGTGACTTGGTACATTTGATTCCACCAAGAGCGGTACATATCAGTCATATTATCGTTTTGAGGTTCAACTCAGTACACCTCGAACTTCACTGTTTAAGAACTCCTTCATCTGGAGAACTGTGTTCATGTGGAATAAACTTCCTGAGAACGTTTTTCCAAATGGAGTTAATCTCCAGCGATTCAAATCCACAGGCACCGATCTGAGAGTGCATTAAGAATTTTCCTGTAGTGCTTGCGTTTTGTCCTTAAAAAAACTCCTCATGTCCAGAAAAGGAGATACATCCAGCAAGAGACCAGTTGAAATGTTGTTTGGGTGTCATGAAATAGATGGAGGTAAAAAGCAATAAGCCCATGCCGTTGCAATGTTTTCCGGAAACTTGGGAAAAATAGATTGATCAGACGGCTCACAAGCATTAGAAAACAAAGAGCATACTTGTGAAACACCAAGGTCTCTTGGCGAGTCACGATTCAAGATGAAAATCTTGCATTGGAAATACTATGAGAAAAATTAATCGTTAATCCTACGTGGTAGCCGTTTCTTTCAGCAATATGTCACCAGGACTGCTATTCAAAATTCATAAATAACAAGTTATCTCTACAAACCCGTGATCTATCAAATAATGTTTTCAAGAATGCTTCAGACTATTATCAGAATTGTGGAAACTGGTCTTTATATTTGATGTTTTTTACGACTATATAACTTTACAATAATTGAATAATAATACTAACAAAATAGGTCGATCTAGTTAATATCCAGTAATTCGATTTTATTTAGGGGATGAATACCAACCCAGTTATTTAGATCTGCCAAATTATTATGGCACCTACAAAATGACAATTCTCTAAAATAAAAGGCAAAGTTGGTGAACTGAACTATTTATTCATTTGGCCAAACATGATCTTCAATCCACTGAATGTAATGGGATACCCTTGTGTAGACTCCTGGTTGATTACTTGCAATACCACATGGCTTGCCAAATGCCGTTACTCCTATTATGTTGTACATGCATTTTATATCCTTGGTATCGTTGCGAATTATTTGTAGAGGTCCTCCTGAATCCCCCTGTAAAATTAATGCAATGAGTGACTTTATGAGTCAATTGATCATACAGAAAATCTTTCTACTTTTTTACTAATAATGAAATTATGAGTCTGAAAACCCGTGGATGTCAAACCTTCCTTATTGTATAAAAGCTTTGAGTTTCTTAATGTATTACAGCCCCGTGAAATTCAATATTGTAAATCCAAAATTTTTTCTGTCAGTAATCTGAGAATCTGGAACATGGGTTACACTGAAATGTAGTACCAAGATCAATTGAATCGGTCAAAATCCTTTATTTTTCCATTAACACCTTTCTCTTTTATTTCTGCATATTATTGAAATTTCCATTAGTGGGTTTTTATATTTTTGGTTACTTGTTTATTCATTCTCATATTTTCCCGATAACATTTTCACTTTTGACTAATTCGGCCATTGTTTTGGGCTTTCGAAAATGATGACTTTGTAGACAACAGAAGTGCAAGAGTCTAATAATCAGTGTGATATTAGATTAGGTAAGGTTAGGTTAGGCAATTAATATTTATGTTTATAGAGAATTTTAAACCCTATACATTGATGCTGTTCTTTTTTGCTTCTTTTCAGCTTATTATTATATGATGTCGTTAAGCGAGCTTTGACCAATTTCCTTCTGCAGAAAATTAACCAGGCTTTTGGCAATAATAGTGGTTGGTTTGCGAAATTTGATTTCGGAGATTTCAGCCTCGAAGATGAGCTCCAAGTAGTCGACCTACAGGAATCCAGGACGAGGATTTAGGGACCATGGTGGAGACTGACCCATCACAAACGGTGTGCGGGATGACGGAAGAACTGAACGTCAGCTTCCATGGGTTTTTGATGGTATAGAATGTATTGGAAAGCTCCAGAAATGGGTGCCCCACGATTTAAACGATTGAAAGATGTTGTCACGTTTCGAAGTACTGTCTTCTTTGAATTTGCGCAAACAAAACGATCCTTTACGACATCAGGAGACGTTCAGGACAGTAGTTAGTCACCGTTGGGCGACACAGGATTTTCCCAAAAGCAAAAATCCATTCACTATAACTTTCTGCAACTTTCTTGCAGAATCCTATTGTAAGGAAATCGACGAAATGTACCAAAAACTATGTCATCAGCAGACTCTGGTCAACAGAAGACGTCCGATCCTGCTCCACGACAATCCTAGTCTGCACATTTCACAAATCACCGTCTAAAAATGAAACGAATTAAACATCCAAGTTTTGCCCCACCCACCAGACTCTTCAGACCTCTCGCCAACCGACTACCATCTTTTCGAGCACTTAGATAAAACTTTGTCACTGGTAGAACCTTCGCCAATCAGGAGTAGGTAAAAACGACCTTCGTCGACTTCAGCGAATCACGATTACCCAATTTTCATGCTGACGAAATTATTTGACTTGTGTTACGTTGGCAAAGGTGGACTGATTCAAATGGCGCTCATTATTACAGTTCAAAGTAGACTCATATAAAGGGACAAACAGAGAATTTTTAATCTATTACTTTGAATGCTGTTCATTTTTTCCCATATTTTGATTTTTTGTTTCTTTTCAGCTTATTTATTATATAATATCGTTAGGCGAGTTTCGGCCAATCTTTCTTTACGGATTCAAATTGAACCAAAGCGCTGCCGAAACAGCCCACCATACACCACAGACCTCTCGCCAACCAACTACCATCTTTTCGAGCACTTCGAAAACTTTTTCACCGGTAGAACCTTCGCCAATCAGGACAAGGCAAAAACGACATTCGTCGACTTCATCGTATCACGAGCAGTTTTCATACTGATGGAATTAATTGACAAATGACGCTCATTTAGAATAATAACTGAGGTATTACAATTCAAAGTAAACTCATATAAAGGCACAGAACTTTTGAAGCAACCCATAAATATTTTGAGTTTCATCTACACTATTTGTTATTATTAGTCTATTTACAAAATCTTAAGATTTTTTAAACAACGAAAGACCAAATTTCTGCTTTTCACATTCTATCAGGAATATACTCACTCTACACGTGTCCTTTATCTTCGTTGTTGAACCTGCACAAATCATCCAATCATCAACAATCCCCTTATTCAATACGGAAAAAGTTTCATTTCTGATCCTTTCATACGATTTGTCACAATCTTTATGAGGGAATGTCTCCAGAGTGACCTTCATTAGGCTATCGGTAGGATTTCCTGTCTCCTCCATGATGCCCCAACCAGATGCGACTGGTAGAACATTTGGAATAATTTTCTCAGTGTAGAGACATGCAGCTCTAGCATAGGGGTTCATCTGAATTTCCGTACCCAACTTGAGTAGGCCTATGTCATGATAGTTCTGGCCGGTGTACTCTGGATAGTGAATAAGCTTTTCGACTTCCAACTGTTGCATGTGGGACACATCAGTTTTATTAGTAATACCTACTCGAACAAATTTTGCAGAACCGCTGAAATTAAGAAATATTTTTTTTAATAATGTATCGATTGAATCTTTTTGAGGACAACCACTTCCATTTTTAAGTGAAATAATAAAATTCCTCAAGAAAATGTGTGGTATCATTGAGTTTGGAACAAATGAATTCATTTATTTATTCTCATTCCTATATTCGGGATATAAATAAAAAAATTCAATACAGTATGCATACAATTAAATTATTATTTTAGTGAAAATAACGTATAATACACATGTACATAGTGTCTAAAATAAAGTATGAATTAGAATCGAATACAATATCAATAAAAACTGATTAATAGTTATCGACTTAATATAATAAATGAATTATAATTTATCAAAATAAATTTTCAATATTTTTTTTGTATCAAAAATATTGAAGTATTTTGCAATATGCATCGACATAGAGGAGAGTTCTGCGAACAGTTTGTTCTGTCAAAGAATAAAATAAATAATCCATGTGTTCTTATTGTTCTGTTCGGAACATTCAAACAAATTATTGATAATAACAATGAATAATTCATTTTGTTTATTATTATTTTTTTGTAAAAATGAAATATCTGATAGGTTACGCCTCTGTTTCTACGATACAAACTGAAGGTCTCGGCTAATTCTCAAAATATCATCGTTTTTCGGTAATTCCTTGTTTAAAAACAACGAATTTTAAAAATAGATTTTGAATACGTTCAATATAGATTGTATTGTGGACTCCAAATGGTTAAGTAAACATTATCTTACTAAAAATAATTGCATTATAGAGAGATGTAATTGATTTTGTTTGATTGAAAAATTTACATTTTCTCATGTCAAATCCCAGAGCTTTACTACTCTTATCGATTACATAATCTATATGTTCATTGAAAATAAGTTTGGAGTAAAAAAATAACTCCTAAATCTTCAAATGAATTAACTCGTGAAAGCAAGATATTATTCATGTGATATGAAAATGTATGGATATTTTTGTTACGAGTGAATGCAATGCAACTACATTTGGAAAAATTGAGATTGAATTCGTTTTGTTTGGAGAATGCAAATAAATTATTAATGTCACTCTGAACTATTAACAAGTTTGACAAGGACTTTATTTGAATATAAATCTCCAAGTCATCAGCATACAATGAAAATTTGGCATTCCTAAAACATTGTTTAATGTTATTAATATAGATAATAAAAAATAAGGGCCCCAGATGAGACCCTTGTAGTACTTCTGAAGGTGTTGGATAAGGTAAAGAAGAATAACCGATTTTTAAAAAACATGTTGCTAAGGTATAATGATGTTTTAAACCACATAAAATATATATTTATAAATTAAGAGTTCAAATGGTTTTTATATTATTGATATTTTGCTTATAGGACGATACCTTTCTACATTATCTTTCCGTACTTTTTTGAAAATGGATATTATCTCTCTACTTTCCAACTGACAGGAAAGTGTCCACAACGAAGAGACATATTAAAGAGAATCGTTAGTGGTGAACATGAAGTATGAGCACAGTGTTTGCTAATTCTAATAAACTCTGTTCGAGTTCCTTTTTACTTGAAATATTTTGTGATAAATTAGAATTATTATCCGTTTCCATTAATTGGTCCTTTAGAAAATGTATTTTGTTCAACAAAAATTTTAAAATACATATTTTTTGCTTCAAGATTATTTAATTGCATTTTGTGGGGAATCTTGGTGACCGAGTGTTTTTTAATTGATGAAAAGTTCCAAAAACTTTCGGGTTCAGTGGTACTATGCTGAACCTCAAACACATTGCTGGACTCAACAAACCTGAGTTGATGAGAAAGATGACATTTCCCCTCACGAAGATGCCATATCTCATTTAGTTATAAGAAAATAGATGAACCTTTCTTCTCAACACATTACCTCTGAAAACTGAATTGATAACGAGTATTTGAATGTTTATGATAACAATTCTTTTTCTAGAGTTTGACGTTCGAAGAACTGAAACCTCTGGTGTAAAGTAAATCCCAAACTAGCATTACTTCCACACATTTTTTCGTTTTGGATTCACTATTCAAATTATTGAATATCTCCATCTAAATCTCAAGCAGAGATAGATCCACATCAAAACGTGTAGTTCATACTGTAAAGAATCTGAAGCCGCCCCTGACCGATATGCTGACCGACTCAGCGAACAAATACATGACATCACTGCGAAAGAATGCAGTCGGTAATCGCCGATATAACTCTAAAACCGAACTGACTACAGATTTCTAGAAAGGACCGTTACCAATATAAGCACGGTTCCCCGACCCAAGAGGGTAGTTCAGAACGTGAATCAAGCGGCTAAACAAGAAATACGTTCAGAAAGGAACATGGGAGACATGAGACCATTACACGCTTTGTGTACTTAATATATTCCTCGCATTCGAACTAATTCTCTTTCACAAAATACTCACTATGTGTTGTGATAGAAACAATGAGCAGCAGTGAGTACGAAGTTGTGGCTGATTATTGATCCACCGCAATTCCACTCTATCGGCGTTTTTGGGTCTGCTTGATATCCAACTAGTGCCTAAAAAATAATAAATTCAAAACTTATAGTTATTAATGGTATTTTGAGTATTGAATAGAACTGGCCGATACTTGATGATAAGTATAAACGCTTGAGAAAGTTATTGTATAGCGAAACACGTGTCGTGGTTTTTGTGAAGCCCTTTATAGTGAAAATAATTCAATGAACTGTAATCATGAGTTTTACTTATAAATATATTGATAATGCTTATTAGACCCTATCCACTGGTAGAGGGCTTACCTATAAATACTCCGGCACTCCTGAAAAATACTGAGAAATCACTAAAGTTCGAAATATATTATTCCATTAAAGCCAAAATGAGTTAGATATAGGTGCCCTAGACTCTTGACGTATGAAATTTTCGAACTGAAATTTTAAGCTTTCACGACCGGAAATCGAATAGCAACATTGGATAGCCATGGCTGCGAACGTTTCGCCTATTAATGCGATGAGTAGACTCGTTGAAAAGACACTATGCTGTGTATCATTGAGACGTAGTAGTGTAGCTGATTGGATCAGGCGACGTCGAGTTTGATCGGGCGTTGGTAGATAGCTGGAAACCATGTTTTACGGTTTTTCGTGTTTTATTTTCTTCCATGGACGTTGTTTTGATACTCATAAATCTTCCTGGCTTTCTGTTTTGAATGTGTGTAATGGTGGTGAGTTGTGTAAAGCACGTCTCTTCTGTCGAATCTTTTGATTCCCTACCTTCGATTTGAACCTTGAAATTATGTTAGCGTGATGTGAACATCAAGTCGGCGTCTCTGACCTAAGGACTCATTACATGGTATGTGTGAAGTAGTTTATTGTTCCATAATGCCGGTATTGCCTTCAAACCTCTAGATTAAACTCATGGAAAACAATAATACTACAAAATTTTAATTGCCCTGTTAAACTTTTGTCACCATAAAAGGCTCGTTTCATCGAAGCTTTAGTAAAACTTCTCTAGAAACTGAGATGATTCTTATGAGTATGTTTCAGGGCAATTCCTCAGCAACTTATTGTTTCTATGAGTACAGTTGCAACACATTTCAGTCAGTCGCCTATTTTGTAATAGTAAAATAACAGTTACATCTCTCTGAACTCAAAAATTCCGAAATTTCAATTATGACCGATACCCCATAGTAATTAAGTGAATTTTTCATTTTGTATTGATTATTCTTGCTTTTCCCATAGCATTGGTGCTACTCCCATTATTCTTTTATTTTGTCTTACTGTACTGTCTTACTAGGTCGATCTGAGATTCAATATTATTCCTAGATTCATCCCTTTTTACCAACAGTTGTATCAATTTCCCTAGAAATCAAAATAGGGGGACTGATGTTTTTTGTGAAAGCTTCCACAAGATATATGCAGACTCTTTGAACTTGCTCTTGAACCAATGTTCCTTCCTGTAGAAGATCTCAGCTCGAGACCACTGAATTCATTTTTATGAGTTCAAACATGCTCTGCTATTCCCAACTAGCTGGTTTCTCTTTGTTTTATTTTTCTTGTGCTTTCAATGGCGTCTCAGTTTCACCAATATAGGTTTCACAGGTTATCAGGTAAATGTAATTCTTGGAATCGCAGTCCACATTTGGTGACCTGGTTTTCATGAGGCTACTACGGATCTGAAGCAGATTCTGATGTGGTGCTTGGATCCAATTCTTATCATCCTTTTTGACAATTCTCTGATGTCGGGAAGTGCAACCAATGGCTGTGACGGCTTCTCTTCCTTGCGAGAAGAAGATTGCAAGACTTTTCTTCGTATTACACAGCCCGAAAGCCCGATCTACTGAATTCTTGATGATTCCTCTTTTGGTAGATTGATAGTGGTTGGATTTGTGATTGAAATATTGTCATGTGTGAGTGGGTTTTCGATATACAGATGTTTCCCACTTAGTGTCGGTTCTCTTCAGTCCCTCATCTTGCGTAAAGAATTTGCCCTTCAGCTGGGATTAGCAGTTCCGTAGACAGTAAGTATCCTAGCAATTCCCTAGTAATTCCATGATTCCATTATTATCTGCTGAATTCTTAAGGGACATTGGCCCAGTGT
This sequence comes from Leptinotarsa undecemlineata, assembly GCA_015342065.1. Lineage (NCBI taxonomy): Eukaryota > Metazoa > Arthropoda > Insecta > Coleoptera > Chrysomelidae > Leptinotarsa > Leptinotarsa undecemlineata. The sequence continues at coordinate 8,389 of WOGP01007823.1, forward strand.
ACATCTAGAATATTCTAGAATGTCGTATAAATGAGTATTACAGGAATTTGGTGTGAATAAGTGTCACTGTTGCATAAAATTATACTTCTTGTCCTCAGAAGCCAACATACTCGGAAAAGATGGACAAATTAAGGTCTTTTAATATCCAAAAGGTTGTATGAACCTATTTCTACCTGTGGAAATGTCCGATGAGGTCAGTGTCGAAGGACTCCTAACGAAATCATCTACGAACAAAGGCATCAATCAATGAAGTGATGCTGAAATGAAAGTTCTTCAACCATAGAATTTCCGGAACTGATTCCATTATTAGCACATCAGTAAAATTCAATTGATCGTTCATTATTTTGCTGATGTAGAAAAGCATATATCCGGTGTCAACAAAATAGGTATTGTTGGAAAGTTTACCTACCAGCTATGGATCATCTATCACTAAATGGGACTTCTTAGATAAATCTAAACAAACTGACAGCTCGTTTACTGAGAAGGAAATGCGTTCATTCCAAAAGATGCAGTTTCAATAAAATATTTAGCGAAATCAGGTAGTAACGGCAACTCTAACAGTTGAAATGTTCAGTTTTTTTTATTCTGCCAAAAAAAGGGCACCGTGTACAGATCCGTGTTCAGGTACATATTAGCAAAGAACAAAGGACACCGACAGTTACAAAAACCATCTGTGGAAATTCAAACGTCAAGATATGAATGCTAAGTGGAAAAATGAATGAGCATCTCCAGTTTTGGTAACTAAAGACGCCCAGTTAGTGAGGAAAGCGAGATAAAATCTATAATACATAGAGAAGCAGTAGGAATTTCAATACTTTTGGCAACTGTGATGAGATCAGACATGTACGCGATAAGTGAAGTAAGCAGATTGTTGTCAAAACTGTGTTGCTGTGAGATTTCTGAAAGAATTGAAAGAAGTATCGAGAGTCTTGTTTGTCGATAATAAAGAGGTTATCAGTTTCAGCAAATGGAAAACATCATAAAATAACTCTTCTTTTCGACGCCTCACATATTTGCATACTAATCAGTAGTCTGTCTACGTCTGTAGTATGTCTGTCAAGTAGTTTTTCTGGTGTGTTTATGCAAATGGCATGTGACTGATATTGGTATCAAGGTTCTCGTAAAATCATATCCGATTTTTCCAATTTTCGGAAAGAAGGTGGCTCAGATCAAATCAGTGTATGTATTCCTGAGCCAAACTTGTTCTGAGTGTTATACATAGTATTTTAGCAGAAGCAGAGCAGACTTCAATAATGAATGAAATGTCAGTAATAGAGTATCCTTAATACGTAGAAGAAACTGAAATAAGTTACAAAACTCTTGTTGAACTTAATTTTTTTGTTAGGAAAAGTGATATAGTTTTTAGTGCCGTCCACTAAGTTTGATAAGACTAACGAAAAGTGACCCAGATGTGTGTTTTACTCAGGGTTGGTGACATGAGTGGTGAAAAAGAAGTAGAAGTGTTATATTTACCATATGAGGAAATTCCTTGATTCCAGCTGTGGTACCTCCAACTATCAGTTTATTATAGTCTATCGCACATTCGAGTACATTTGAGTACGTACGGATGATGGATAGTGTGTCTGTTTCTTTTCTCTCATATGCAAACTGAGCATATTCCTTACACTCTGAAATGATAATGTATCATTATTTTGAGAATGATTTCAGTAGCATCGAAGGTAAATTCGCTCTATATCTTCTTTTGCAGATTTCACGGCAGAGAGGACTATTTTGATCTAGTTATCATAGATCTCATCATTGCTACAACCCATGTCACATATTTGCATTCATGTGGTTTATTGATGATAATTATGGAAAGTACCATTTTACTATCATAAATTCGTTATTAAAATTTTTATTCAGATAGGGATAGAAGGAAATATCCAAAAAATGACTTGATAATATTTTATTTTCTAATATTCTTCCTAGAATTCGGATGTGGTAGATACTACTCGGCCTAACGCATATATGGCCCTAGTCTTATTGCATTCACCTTCAGAAGAAAGCTGTTAAAATTTATATTTCAATCATAAGTTTGTGAGTTATTGTGCTAAAAATGACACTACTTTTGTCATTTTCAAAATAATGGATCAAAAACAATTTCGTTTTTATTTTTTTGTTTTTTATTGTTTTGATCTTACACTGCTTCTTGATGGGAAAAATACCTCACAAGCGATACAATTACTTTAATTATATATATTTCATATATTATATATATTTAATTATTATAAAAACTCCGCTCCATCAGAAAAAAACAATTAAACGTTGGTTTGCTGACTTCAAACATGGTCGTAGATACACCGATGATGCAGAACCCAGTGGACGTCCAAATAAGGCAGTAACACCAGAAAAAAATCTACAAAATCGTTTTGAATGATTGGAAAGTGAAGTTGCGCGAGTTGGCTGACATTAGAGAGGTATCAAAAGAACGTATTGGGTTTATATAAGCATAACGAAGCTCTGTTCAAAGTATATGCCGCACCAGCTCACTGTTGAACAGAAACAAGAACGTCTTGATGATTCTGAGCAGTGTTTGGCCATGTTTAAACATAACAAACCGGAATTTTTGCGTCGATATGTGACAATGGATGAAACGTGGATCCACCACTTCACTCCGGAATCAATACGATCGTCATCTGAGTGGAGAGAAACTGTGTAACAGCTGAAACTAGCACTTGCTTGGATAATTTTATTGTTAAGGAAAACTTCAAATATGACGTATCGGTTCAAGATTTCGGTATCTTCGATCATTATGGCCAATTGATTATAATCGAAATAGAAAACAGGCATAAAGAAGTTGATATTTCTCCAGAAAATATCATAGAGTTTTTTCAGAAGAAAACATTCAAACTTTCAGAACATTAAAAAAGAAATGAATCGTGGGATGATATTTTCATAGAAACATGTCCAAACAAGGCCTACGAGTGTTTCAATACTACTCTTCAATACTATATTGAATTAGCTTTTCCAGTGATATGTATCAAAAATCCAGGGAGAAAATCTAAAAATATTAACATTCTTTCACCACAACTCCAACAATTGAAAAGCCACATGACATTTTATTTGGAATGTGCTAAAGTAAATGAAAACTACACAGAAATGAGCAAAAAAATAACACAGACTTACAAAGAGAAATTAAAGTCTACTCACAAAC
>WOGP01007824.1:0-11542 GCA_015342065.1 Leptinotarsa undecemlineata
CACATCTATCGATGAGCACGTTCTCTTTACATCCAGCGACTCCTCTCTTCGACCCTCTCTGCTCATATATCCGTTCGAACACTCACTCACTTGCGGTGAGTATTCGTGTGTATAAGATTCTTGTAAACAACTTATAACACGAATTCAAGCATGTTATCGGTCTGTAATTCTTAGGAATCAACAAATCTCCGCTTTTGGGATAAGAACGACAAACTAATCCGGAATCGTCTGCTCTCCGTCCAGCCATGAGTTCAAAACTCTGTCCAGATGGCGGTGGGTGCTTGCTAATTTTATCCACCAATAAGTATTCAGCCCATCTGGGCCAACACTTTTATTATCATTATCAGAATATCAGTATTTTCACTTTATTATTATATTTTTCAGATCAGACTCATGTTTTAGTAGTATATCCATGCACAAGGTTTCATCTTTTATGGGGTTTCTATTTCATTTGTTATTATTATTACGCACTCTGTTGTGCATCTACATATTATCAGCAAATAAATTATTATTCTTATTATATTATGATTATAGTTACGAGTTGCTTGCGGAAAGCAATGAAAAGAAAACGTCTGGTATTTGTTCATTAGTATTTTTTTGCCAAAAAAACACCGTGACGGTGTTTCAGCCACAGTATTTACCAGATTCAGTCCCCTGCGAATTTCTCTTGTTACTAAGATTGAAAAGACCCATAAAAGAACGGCGTTTTGCGACGATCGAGGAGATAAAAACCGAATTGCTGAGGGAGCTGAATAACATACCAGGAAGCGTCACTACTACTTCGAGGATTGCAATAAGGCTCTGGCAATGAATATACAAATAATTTTTGAGAAAATTCACCAACTTTTTTAAAAAACGGCTTATGTTGTACATGGAACAATACCTGTGCATTGATAGACGTCAGTGTTTTGTCGCCATAACATGTTCCTCAACTAGATAATCGCTTAATCGAATTCCAGGCGTAATGTAAGTAATTTGTGAACCAAGCAACTGTTGAATATGTCGAGTAATTCTATACCAATACCGTCACAATTACGGTACTTACGTTCGACACCAAATCTGGAAAAGTCGGCGAACACTAATCTTATTGCGTGCAAAGTACACGTGATCAGTGTCATTTTACGAAGCTGGTTTTTTATTTTCCACTTTGCAATATTCATGTGCAAAGATAACGATAAGGGATTTATAATATCGTCGACTGGAAATGGAAGTCTTTGACGGATCTTTTCGGGATCTAATAATGATATTCTGTAGTACTACCGAATTGATTTTGATAAAATTATCCACTTTCAAAGAACAGATGAAATTGCCCTTGACGATGCCCAATAGGCTGAAACAGCTGTCTACCGGTAGCTCTTAAATTGAAATCAATATGGGAATGGTCAGAAAGTACTCATCTACTTATTTTTTTGATTTTCATGAAATTATTTTCATGTTTACTTGCATTCTATCTAGATCTAGAATTGTATTTATATGTTTGTTTATACTTTGGCATGTTTATAATTGAACTACACTTATGACTTGTCCCATCTACACATTATGTAGCAAAAAGGAGCAATAAAAATATTTCTATCTATCTATCTAATTTGCTGGTCATTAGAGGGTTAGATGAAAGAGTAGTCATTGGCTAAATCTCGCCTTCTATTGATCAACTAAGAGGGTTAAATCATCATTATATGATTTATATACCTGATTTTTCTTCAATATAGACGATTATTATCTTTATCATATCTGAAAAGAGAAATGAAAATTTCTATGTTTTCTACCACTTTCAATTGTAACTAACGTTACTGCAGATGCGTCCTATAAAACTTAGTTTTATTGTGTAAGCAAGTTTGAAAATGTCCATATATGACGAAACTGCAGTACCGTTAGTTACAATTAAAAGTGGTATAAAACATAGAAATTTTCATTTCTCTTTTCATTATGATCTCCTACCACGTAGTAACGTCTACATCTATCAATTTATCAGCAATAATAATTGAAAGATCATTTTTTGGGTGAAGTGAATTGATTAAGAACAAGCCGATGCCTATATTTCACGTTATACTAGGAACCGTATTCATAGTTAGGAAGAATTGAATAATTGATGTGTTGCCTGTTCACATGCAATTCTTCCAACCGAAATTCTTGCAGAAATCGGCTCAATATATCGTTAAGTAGAACATGAGGATATCCCTAAACACTACGTAAAGTAAATTTAGTATGGAACAAAAGTCATTTTTGTGGGAGAAATTAAAGCTCTTTCTTAGCAAGTTCAGTTTGTTTGCGTGTTCGTCGATTTTTCGCTATCGCAAAAAATGCATCGAAATATGCTTCCAATTTTGTGTGAAAAACTCAATTGAGAGCTCAAAAGCACTTGAAATGTTGTCAGTGGCATATTGTGGTTGTACTCTGAGTCAGAAAAATGTTTACAAGTGGTAGAAGCTTTTCACTGAAGTTCGAGCGGATTTGAATGACGACAGTCGCCCTGGATGCTCCAGCACATCAACAGCTGGTGAAAATGTTGAGAAACTGAAGAAAACTGTCATGGAGTATCGTCGAATCAATATCAGGAACACTGCTTAGAATATGGTTGTACGCATTGTAATTTTTTTCAGAAATTTTGTGCATGAAGCGTGTGGCAGCGAAGTTTATCCCAAAATTGCTGAATAATTGTCAAAAGAAACCATCGCACGAGCATCGCCCATGAATTGTTGAATGACGTCAACGTGTATATGATTATGGAATCGAAACCAAAGTCGAATCATACCAATGAAAGAGCCTAGGACAGCCAGGATCAAAAAAAGCACGCCAAGTTCGATCAAATGTCAAGGTTTGGCTTACTGTTTTTTTCCGATTACTGCGGCATAGTGTATCAGAGGTTTTTGTCTAACGGTCGTACGGTTAACTTGAAGTTATGTGCCGCTTGCGAGAAGCAACACGAAGGAAACCTCCGGTACTGTGGAAAAACAATTCATGGCTTTTGCTTGTTCGTGAGTTTTCGGCAACACCGTAATTATGCCTCAGCCACCGCATTCACCAGATTTGGCCTACTTCAACTTTTTCTGTTCCCAAGATTGAAAAGACACATTAAAAAAGTGAATTTCATCTGAGGGGGATCACTTTGAAGGGGACAAATTAGGAATTGATGAATAAATAAATAGAAAAATGAAAATTTACCGCATTTTTGAACACACCTCGTGTATTATAGTCAGACAAAAAAGTGATGTTTCGTAGCCTGACGTGTATCTCTGTTTTCAGAATGGATTTTCTCCACCGCCCCCATTTTCAAAGAGACACATTCGAAAAGTATATTTTCCAATGTTAATGTTCTGATTGTGTAGTTTTTTGCCATCGTTTAATATTGGGTGATTTTTCAGGTAGAACAAACACCTGATTTGAGTTTACCAAATAAGTTAGCTCTTTTAGGAAATGGAGAAACTTGGGTGGTTAAGTTGGCGTCAAAAAGCATTTTTAGTAATTGGAGAAATTGCTTGTTTCCGAATACTGTAAGCAATCTACAGCAATTCATTCGCAAAAACCTCACTATAATAATAATTACAATATTATCGCCTTCATAACCAAAACAAAAAACGCAACATAACTTATATATTCAACTTACAATTGAAATAAAGGGCAAAGTTCATCGTCCGTATTGAAATACATCACGGAAAATGTTCTTCCACTTAACTCTTGGGAGAGAACAAATGAAAAATAAACAAAAATTTAACTGTGATTATTATAATGATATTATAATATAAATAGGAATTAACACCTTACATAAAGAGTTTACTTCACCTATTCCTTACAAAACATCAACAATTAGATTTAATTTCAGTCTAACAAATAGTCTTTATATTTACTGTCGAACTTTGTGAAATTCAATTTTTTGAGGGGGTTGGGGACAGAATAATACTTTCGACTAATTTGCTACCTCAAAGACCTCCTGATCACTTCTGTCTTGAATTTTGGCAATGCAATCATATTTGAATATCGAATATTCAGGTCATGGATGTCCGTACGATTTGTGATTTTCCTTTGAAGATATGAAGGTTTTTTTGTTACAATTATTGTATGGAGAAAAAGACAGCGTGAAGTAACCTTCTTTTCTCCATGTTCAGCCATCCAATTTTTTGAAGTTAAAGGCACGAGTTTTGAACTTTTTGAATCTTATTTTTGTGTTAATTGGTTAAACATGGGCTATAAAGCATAAATGAAAACTGAAAGCACAAAAGATTTTCATAATGACTTCTTCACATAATAAGGCAGAATATGTCGGTTATCTTAAATGATTTTCAATGCAAAAATAGGCACGTTGTGAGAGTTTATTTACAAATTTTTCAAATCTCAGATCTACATCCATCAACACACAAAGATTTTTTGCTTCACTAACAATATCTGGTGGCTCATTTCAAATACAGATATTCACAGAGTTATTCACTATGGAACGGTGAAATCTTGGACCAAAGATCCTTACATTTGATTCACAAGGATTTATAAATAAACAGTGCCAATTGGCACTGTTTGTTGTTGTTGTTGTTGTTGTTGTTGTTGTTTGTTGAATTGGCAATAAACTTTGCCAATTCAACAAATCTATTTATTTCTGCATTGATGATGCCACAAGCATTGTCTGCCATTTTCACCGGAAAGCTATGGTATACTTGAGTATCATCAGCATCTGAATGCATTGTGATCAATTGTATCAAACGCCCGGCTGAAATCTAGTAGAACTAACACCGTATAATTGTTTGCATCTATTGCTTTCATTATATCATCCGCAATATTTAGAATATGTAGAACCCATGTTCCCACTATGTACCCTGTATAATGAAAAATATTTCATGGAAGCCTAATGAGTTCATAATTGGCAGTTTTCTAAGAAACATATCTTCATAACTTCGGAGCTTCATCTTAAATTCCTGATGGATGCTCAAGGTGACAAATTGAATATTCAATTTATTGATACATCAAGACATATTACCATAATAGCCACTATCAGCCGTATCCGATTCTAACTTAATTCTGCTATGATAAAAACAGTACAGCACATTTACATGTAATGACGTCAAAATGTTTTGAACATTTCCCACGCTGGAGAAATCCATCAAAAAATTCAAAGGTCTCACCGTATATATTCAGCCTGGCAGAATGGGAACTTCTACCCGCTCTGTTTTCTGCTGTGCACGTGTATTCACCACCATCCTCAACCATCACGTTGCTAATGTTGACGTGGCTTATCACGTCCCCGTGAACAGTGACGTATTGCCCAATCACAAATCTGCAAATCAAAAATATGGAAATAACATTTTACGTCGTTATAAGTTCGTTAGGGAAGTATATTGATTATTGAAGGTGAAAAAATAAAAATACAAAGTGTCAATTCATTTTTCTTCATTAATATGTTTGAAAAACAATTTTTTCGTTGCTTCTTGCAAGTTGTTCCAAGACCAGGATAGATCTGGGAATCTGCAGAATATTGTTGCTGATTAACGGAAAAACAGATTTTTTTTAAAACAGATGATTATTGCAGCCATTACAGGCTACTATACAGAAAAATATGGAAAGTGTTTGCTACAAGAAGAAGTTTTATCGCCAGTACTGTGAGCAGCCCTAGCCGAGGACCTCCTCAGGAAGCTACCCGAAGGCGGCTTTCGATGCCTAGGAAATGCGAACGATCTGGCGGCAGTCACAAAGGGCGAACTTGCTGGCGTTATATCATAGCGCACGCAAAGGGCTTTGAAAATAATTGAAAGGTGATGTAAATATGATAATCTCACAGTTGAAGACCAAAAACCATCTTCGTTGTGAATACAAGCAAAAGAGCAATTTAAGCACTGCAAACGTTGCTCAATGAAATGGAGATTTCATTCACCATGAAAGTCAACTACTTTGAGGTGACTTTTGAACATAGGCTCATGTGGAATCTTCTATATATCCTGGTCGATAAGACCAGGATAGATCTGGGAATCTGCAGATGATTGTGCGGAAAAAGCCGGAGGTTGAACCCAAAAGTGGATAGTCGTTTGTTGTCGTAACATGGTGGACAAGAACGAAGAAATCGGGGACAACTAGGCTTCTAAGGTTGCTTTCAAAGGTTTGCATGCCTGAATGTTATGGAAGCACCTGTAGCTCTCAAAGTTCAGCTTGGTCTATCATTACCAATATTTAAAGAAAAACCCGAATGGTGACACACAGGATGATGCAGGGGCCAACTCCGATTAGGCAGTTGCACGGGAAAACTTGAAATCGTACAATGGATTGAAGGTAGATTCAATACTGGGAATGCCAGTCTCGCAATACAATTCTCATAAAATCTCCAGTACGATCACACCAAGAGAGGACTTGGCAAAAGGCCTCACCGGTTGAAGAGGAGGAAACTTGATGTACGGACGGCTTAAAAATCTAAGAAACATCAGAAGCCGGCACATATGAAGGCAGAGCGAAGACGAGAATGACACTCAGCCTAGGATACGCAACACTGTTTTAAACACTGCGTAGGAAAAATGCTCAGGTAGGGAAACAAAAACATAGACATTTTTTCCAACAATCAGGTAGCAATTGTGGTGCTCACTTCATAATAAGTATTTTTGCTACCTGTTGGTAACTGTTCTAGCGCAATCAATGAGCTAGATTTTCACAACAATGTTACTCTTACCTGGATACCCGAACATAAAATACACAAGGGCAATGGGGAGGCCGATCCACCAGCTGATGCATCCAAGGCCACGATGGGCCTAGAACTCTTCAGTAGGCTGGAGAAGACAAGCCTAATTACATCTTTGAATATGTGGATGCAAGTCAAATCGGTAAATTGGTAAAACAATCTTACAGGAATGAGAGACGAAAAAGTTGATAAAGAAAACCTTTGACAAAATTTACGAAATAACTGCGAAACTATAACCAGAGGCTATACTCTATATGAAGTCAATAACTCTAGAGGTAGCGGTTAAATAGGCCGCATGCCAGTTTCAGTTTTCCAGTTTGTATATGAAAGTTACTTTTTACATGATCAACATTTTCTGCTTTCGAAATTCTCCCACATCATTTGTGGAAGAAAAGTAGAAAACCAACACCTTTCTTTCCTGAATTATCATCAACAAATTGGGACATACATGAATACTAACAGAGACTATCAATAGACGTACAATATACATATAAACAATTTCTTCATTAGAGGAGGTTAGAGATTGATCTGATCCAATTTTCATTTGCTAACAATGACAAATGGATGAGTGAATGGGCGTTTGTCATTTTGAAGCACCCATTTTTGCAGGTATATTTTGAATTTTTGTATTTATCAAGTTTTCCAGTATAATGTTACACATTGTGTGAAGGATTTTTGACCTTGTTTGCCCTTGTTTGCCTTGTTTTCCCTAGGCTAGAATGCATATTTCTTCACCAATTCTCAGGTATTGAAGGTGTTCCTCAGCTTGTTTGGCTAGATCGTTTTTTTTAGTAAAAGTAACTTCATAACAGAAGTTCTTCGGATATTCGATATATCGATATATTCAGATCTTTCAATTCATTAAACCGAAACACGTGTGTCTATATACAATAGCTTTCTCAAGCACTTTTATCTCCATGTAATCGATAAGAAGAGCAAACCTTCGGTTTGAATGACATTATTCACAACAGTTCCTTCATCTATCATCACAGGTTCCAATTTGGTTTCCGCAATCACCCTCCCCGACCAATTATACCTTAACTAAGTAATGATTCTGCTGCGGTATTTTAATAGCGTACGTTATTTTTGATCTCATCATTTTTGTCGTTGAAATATATAATAATAATGAATGAAGGTTACTCAATACAAGAGATACTAGGTTAGGTTAGGTTACGTCAAAAGTGAGTGGGTCTATTCGATCCTTCACCGCAACCTGGAAGGGTTCAATGTGACCAAATAAACTCTTCTTTTTTACGGAGCCGATTAGTTCATATGGTGAGTAATTTTTCAGGTCAGATGGTAAGAGTGCGGCTCTGCCATACTCTGAAAACCTGATTTGGCCTCCAGCAGGGTAAGCACAAAGTATGAGCTCTGCTGTTTCATCATTTATAAACAGAAACGACACACACTATCTTTCAACAGTCCGAGTTTCTGCATATGATGATGCATATGACAGCGACCCGTGAGCTCAGTATGGCCAGGAATCCAGACCAGACACAATTTGTTGAGTGGTCTTATTGAGCAGAGTCGTGTTTGGCAATTTGCTACCAATTCAGACGTTGCTCGGTAGGATCCGAAAGCTTTCAACGCCATTTGACTGTCCGAGAATATCTTTATTGACTTGTGTGTGAGGATGGATTCTACCAATCTGTCCTCACACAATTCAATAACATTGATTACCGCTTAAAATACAGTCGCATAGGTCCCTAGGCAGGTTAATATCGCTAACCTGACTGCGACTGAAATCTGCACCAGAAGAGATACTAACATCATGCTCATGATAAATCAGGGCATACATTATTTTTCATTCCGACTAGCCAGCTATGTTATCATGACTTGACAAAGTCGTTTGATTCTGATAGGCGAATCTTCAGTTTCCACTACATTTGAAATAAAGGAATTTGATTTAAACCGGTCTTTCATCTATTTAATGTCACTTTGGTAGTTTCGAACTTCGAATGAAATAACTATGCCAGAGGGTTCTGTGATTGATTTATTTCAATATACTCCGGAAAGTATAGGTCTAAGAAGAGTACCTTGCGGAACTCCATTAACTTTAAAGACCCTGCCAGTGTTGATAATAGTTTATACTAGATATTTCTGATATCGACAAGAATTGGCAGAACATATTATTATTGAGAGTGTTGCTGATTTCACAATGAACTTGGCTTCAAAATATTTCATTCCTTTGTGGTATTCTTAGAATATCCCGTTCTATGAAGATTTCTTTTTATCAAAACTCAACACAACCCTGTGTATCCCTGCTCATTCTCTCCAGATATTAGAATTTTTCTGATTTATATTGCTATACGGACGCGAATGAATGGACCATTAAGAGGAAGCAAACCGAAAGTTTTTAGGTATTGAAGACATTTTTCAACCCAACGTCAGATTGTCGCAGTTATTTTGGTTTATGAAATAGATGAAAACTTGCTGAATAACGTAGTGGAGGAAAATTGAATTGATAATTTGGTGACAGCAAACATTTTTTTCAACTATGATCATGATATGTAGATGAAACAGATTTTTTGGCGAAATTCTGAATTCACGCAGAATTTCTATATTTTGAAATTCAGTGTGATATGTAGCTTCTCAATTTCTTGATAGACTTCAAACTCTCATGAACTCATCTAGTATTTTGTCATTAAGTATAAAACTTTTTTCCAGTTTTCATAATATCACAATTCCCAGAGATAAAATCAATCTGCTCGTCACTTAAATTACTGGAAATTTTAATCATCTGCTTGAGGAAAGAACTATCTATTGCTGAAAAGGTTTCTTGAACTTGAAACCGGGTTTCGCTCCATGTTCTGTGTTTCTGATCTACACAAGGAACATTTTCATAACTTGTATTGAAGGGGTTATATTTTTTAGGAGTGATTAATTTTTGGGAAAGAAAGTTTTTGGCTTTCTACTATTTTCATAACGTTTAGGCATATTATCATTTGCCATCTTCTAGTGATGTCTGGAGTTTAGAACTGGACTGTTCCACTTCCCCATGCCCCCTCCCGGGTTGAGTGTCTTGAGAAGAAATCTTCCACACACGGTTACTGTGTTTATCCACCCCCGCTCCACCGCAGCGATCCTTAACTTACTGATAGGCACTTCAGCATGATTGACATCTGACTGACTACGGTCGAAAGCCAGCCTACAGGTGCTTTTTCTTTGTGATCTAATATTTTATTATATCGTGACTTTCCTTGAATGTAATTATTGCATGGTCCCCCAAAAACTATTCGAAGACGAGGACTGACTGATCCACTAGAACTCTGTTCTTTAATTCATGGGAGTAGGTGGAACCATTCACCTGGGTGGCTCCCATTGCCTGTTTTGGGCCGATTGCCACCTGCCGCAGTCATTACACCTGAATTACCAGGTAGTGGTGGAAAGGTTCCACACCGGCTTGTGTGGAACCTTTCCCAATACAGGCAGACAGTGATGTTATCACACCAGTCAGGTTGCTTCTCAGCTTGCCATTCAAGGCAGACAGACCAACCAGTCAACCAGAATGCACCAAATTATCATGTGTATCCTGTCACCCAGCTAGCTAGGCGGTGAACCAATCAGAGTGTGCCAAATTGTCACGTTGCGTCCTCAAACTGTCAAGCACCTTCGTCAGCTTATCAAAGCGCACGCTTTTGCATCTCAAAACATCGTGGCGGGAGATTTGAATTTTCTGTAGACATAATATGCATGGGAGATTTCAGTATCGATTATATGAATGAAGGAAAGAGAATTGGAATTTTCTATTTTTTTTACCACTTTTATTTGAAACTTTGTGCAGTGGCAAGATGGATCTTCACGTTGCATGCAATCTTTGCTTGTCAAGTTTTCATTGCTTGCTAGTATTTGTGTGTTCTCGAAATTGATGTCGCCAACACGTGGTGTTGAAAGAGAAAAGACGTGGTTACTTCCTTCACTGATGATTTGTGTTGATCCTTGCGTAAGTTGATTCGCCTCTTGTTCTAGCCGATGTAAGTCTTGTAACAGTCTTGACATAATACTTCGTGAACTCCAGTTCTATCTGTTCCTTTGGATGACGGAGCATGGACCTTATTATACGTTATGGTACAATCAATGTGGCTATGTTGTGTTGGCGGAGAATTTGGATGATTTTTCTGTGGGTCTTTCAAAATATATTAGTATCATTGTTTTTTGCTGTGTGATCTTGGAAGTCACTTTTTTCATGTTCTCTGAGTAGTCATTTATTCGTAGAATTGTCTCGATGGTGTTCAACTATGTTAGTTGTCTGCTATCCCCTTAGAAGTTTGGAGTAATTTGAAATTTCATTAATGCTGTAGGCTTGGCGATTCTGCATGAACAGCCCAACAAAATATCTTTTATAACGACAGAATCTGCTAACTGTTGCAGTTCTTGAAATAATTAGGAAAAATAATTTAGGACTGTAGATAAGGTTAGGTTAGATACAAAGTGAGTGGGCCTATTCGACCCTACACCGCATCCCGCAAGTGTTTATTGTTGTTCACACCTTTTTATACTCGACCAAATAAACCCAGCTTCCTTGCAAAGCCGATCAGTTTGTGGGTGGTCTTTCAGGTCAGATGGTAAGAGTACGGCTCTGCCGAACTCTAACAACCTGATTGGGTCCTCAGCAGGGCACGCACAAAGTATGTGCTCTGCTGCTTCATCATTTTCCAAACAGAGGTGACACAAACTGTCTTCCGACAGTTCGAATCTCTACATATAATGATTCGAATGACAGTGACCTGTGAGAAGGCGTGTTAGACATCGTAGTTCATCCCTACTGTAGTTCAACAAGTATTTAGTGTCAAGCTTCAAAGGTTGAAAAACCGCCTTGGAGTGAGCCAATCCTGGAAGATTCTGCCAGAAGTCCATAAATCTTCTTGCCATCCAGGTATTCAATCTTTGTTTGGC